>JASDQU010378693.1:0-11278 GCA_032191745.1 Picea mariana | reverse complement strand
TGGCATCCTGCTTCTCTGATATCACCATCCTACAAAACTGCGCAAAATTGATCTATATAATAATTATAGAATTCATTTCCTGAGTGTCCTGGAAGTTCTTTGGTATGTGCTGACTAGCAGCCCTACCCCAAGACACATCCCAAGACCAAATCCAATGCCAAACCTTAAACCTGAGTCAATCCACGAGTCTTCCTGCTCCTCTACTTCACCCTGGATTCCCAATCCCAGTCACAGTCACAGCCCCTGTTCGATTCAAGGAAACTTCTCTCAGAATCATGACAGTCAGGCTTACTTAAATCCAAGCAGCTTTCTGCAGTCTCGTTTCCCTCCGGAATAACATCCAAAGTGCAATGGCGGACGCGTTTCCTTCGGGGAAGGAGTTGCAGAGTCTGAGTTAGAATTATCGGGAAGCCAGAGATCCGACCCGCGATGTATACGTCTACAGTCGGGACGGACATGGCGTCCAAGGACCATTTTGACGAATACTCTAGCCGGCTGCTGCACTCCACGGTCCATGTCGTTTCGGGCATGAGATCTTCGCCTAATTCTTGCCTTTTCTCCAGCATTCCAAAGATAAGAGGCTCATCCCTCAGGTAGACTTCAAAACAGAGGTTGTCACTTGTTTGAATGCTGTCTGTGCCGACATACGTGATTTCGCCTTTTGATTTCTCTTCGGCTCGATTCCGTCGGAGCGTGAGAAATACGCTTGAAGACGGATGGAATCGGCGCCCGTTGATCTCCAGAGCCGTCGGATTGCTGCGAGGGAAGAAATGGAGAGTTAAAGATTCTTGAATCAGTGCGCTTTCTCTGACTCCGGAAGTATTCATTCTCATGCAGAATACTTTCATGTTGAGAATTTGTTTCCCCGTTTTGGCATGGATTGGACCGTCTGGAAACGGCCGGGAGGTTATGTGGCACATTTTGATCCACAACTATCTAGCAGCTGTGCGAAACTTTAAATTGTCCCGCCAAGTTTTCCACCTCAAGACCTGAGAAACTAAACTTGAAAGTAATCTCTAAGTTTGAATTAGTCCGAATCTCTCAATCGCTCAGAACTATTGTTCTTAAAGCCAAAGATCTCGCGGCCCTTAAATTGATATTTGAAATGAGCATTCCTGTGAACTTTTTAACTCCCGGCCTGTGAAAAGAGTTACTTACACTCAAGCGTCCCAGGCTTGAATGTCTCTAAATATTTCTCCGGTTAATCTTTTTTTCAGATTGTTTCTTTGACGACACAATGCACTTATTTCTTATTTTCCTCTGCAATTTATGAAAAATACTCTGCAAATACACAAAGAACATGATCAGTAAGAGCGGCCTCCTCAAATTATATGAACCGGCGAGATCACACTATACTTAGAGGACGCATTTATACAAATAATTACTGCTTTAAAACACACAGACTAGATAGGAAGCATGTCTAAATATGGCGAGGTGTGTTTATTTGCCAGCAAGAAACCAGACAAATCCATTAGTTCATCCTGCTTCACACGTGACCACACCGTCCATGGAAAAATCCAGGCAAGCAATTACAGGGGAGACACCGGTCTGATACCTTGATAAAGCCTATGCCATAGTTAACTATAGGAAATTTTTAGCCCTTTAATTTACCTATTCCCTCTTAATTCGAAATCTTTCAGACTTTACCAGGAAAATTAAATGATTAAATCTGCTAATCCATTCGAAATCTTTCAGACTTTTAAACCAGTAAAATTAAATGATGAAATCTGCTAATCCTTCCAAAATTGCAAGAAGATCCTTGCTTTCAAATTCTTATAAAATAAAATAATGCAATGCCCAAAAGCATTGAATTTAGTTTTTCTGCGTGCAATCGGAATCAGAAAGACAGCACATACCGTAAATAATCGTTTTTCTCAAGCCAAATCAATACCGATAGGAGATCCGCGCGTCTTTTCCCACAAATGGCGGCACGCGGTTTCTGAGGTATCAAGCGGAAACATCGGTTGGCCGCCGTGTGGATGGGTCGACAAACTAGATTTGTGGGCAAACAGACGGCTCTTTCCACGCAACATGCCACAGTTCGTACGTTGTATTTAAAGCAGAGGAGGGCCACCTTGGAAGGAAGGCACACAGCGATGAAATTTGAAGGGTTGATGCTAATTTAAGTGAGAATGGTATATAAAGGGTATATAATTATGATAAGGGTATATACTTATGGAAAGCTTTTCCAGGATGAAAAGTTTTAAAAAAATTACACTTTAATTGGCAACAATAATTAAGCTCATACTTTGTAAAAACCAGCAAAGCAATGTCTTTGATAAGTCTTCCATCCATCTGAAAACCACAATCTTTTATTCAAACTTCACTTGTTTGTTCATATTTTGCTTGTTCGCTTTTCAAATTTCAATAGAATTTTGTTCATCTTTGTCTCTTTAAGCCACGGTCTTATCTTGAAACTTCAATTGTTTGTTCGAACTTTGCTTATTTGTTCTTCAAATTTTGTCTATTTATCTTTGTGAATTTGTGATTTTGACAATGACATTCTATGAATTAGGAAATGTTGCTTTTATAATTGGATTCATAAACCTCAAAACAAATTCATATTATAATTTTAATAGTTTTAATGAACAAAATTTCTACTTCTATCCATCATTAAAAAATTATGTCTATAGAGACAACTCACAAAAACATAAAAATTGTTAGTGACAAAAATAGCCTACTCCAATTCACATGAACCAAAACACGAATAACCTGCTCCAGTTCAATTCACATAAACCATTATACAATGTTTCATCCATAACACGATTTCTCTTTGGGTTACAGACCACACTCAAAAGAGATTGCAATATGCCACTATTATTTGGACTCTGAGGGATCCTATGCTTAAGTCTACAACCTCCATTGATGAAACCACTTACATCCAGTGAAACTAAACCAAACCAAATTTCAATTTAAGGACACTGTATTATAAGTGAAATGGATGTGGTTCATGTGATAAAATAATGTCTGACTAATATATCCACATACAAACATGAGTTTACATAACATACAAACACTAAGCCCAAGGACAGTTACCAACATAAAGCTCTTCAACCAACAAGATTATTACAAAACAAAAACATAAGACCACTTGCACAAAAAACTAAACCCTAACCCATCATCATCATCATGCTTATCTTCTCTTGATACTACCCTAAAAAACTACTAACATTCAATAGAAATTTAAAACTTGAAACAATAAGAAATTGCAAACCTAGATACTGAAACTTGAAATCCCTTTCGTCTGTGATCTTGGCTTTGTGGTTGGCTGTGAAAGATGAATTCTATTTTTTGTTTCTCAATTGAAATATGGGTATCGAGTCTCACCACTCAAACTTCGACAATTACCAACATAAATCTCTACCACCAACAAAATTATTACAGAACCAAAACATAAGACCACTCGAACAAAAAACTAAACCCTAACCCATCATCATCATCATCATGCTTATCTCCTCCAGATACTACCCTAAAAAACCGCTAAAATTCAATAGAAATTTAAAACTTGAAACCATAAGAAACTACAAACCTGAATACTGAAACTTGAAATCCCTTTCGTCTATGACCCTAGCTTTTTGGTTTGGCCGTGAAAGAGGAATTATGTTTTTTGTTTCTCAATTGAAATTTGGGTATCGAGTCTCACCACTCAAACTTCAAGCTAACACAAATACTGTAGCTGCACACATGTGACAAGATAGATCATGGATGCATTAATCTCTAGGGGAAAGGACAAAATGGATTATGGATACATTAATCTCCATTATTCATGGCTTGCAGTTATTAATCTCCATACTTTGAGGTTCAAACTAACTCATTGCACGCAGTTACACATTACATACATCTCTAGCTAAATGGAAAGACAAAATCCAAGTAATGGATGTACAACTCATATACTACCATCCTCTCTCTCGGCCCAGGTAAAAAATCCAAAGACATAATGAAGTAGCTACGTAAGTTGCTTGTCTGCCAATGATGTTGTTTGTTGAGGTAAATCTTTGAGCTCCTAAAACTCCCCTTCACTAAACAAAAAGATTGATCCACCCCCCTAAATCAAATCGACATGTAGTAGGGGGGTTTTCAGGTATATGGGGTTAGATGATATGGGTGAGGATGAGGAGTAATATGAAGGACAATTTTGACCCATTCACCTAATTGGAGAAACAAATCAACAATAGATAGCTCTTGCATTATAGATGGCCATTGGAAAGATTCCAACCAAATGGAAATATGGAATCTTCCTATATATGAAGCTTCAACCAGCTTGTTATCAAATGGGGCACTGCAACTATCTATCAGAGAGGGAGGAAAAGTAGTTGTTAATCTTTGACTCCTGAGGTTCACTGTTTAATTCTCTAACTAACACGCAGACTGTAGTCACAACTTAGACACGTGATGGGTCGCAGATCATGGATGCATTAATCTCCAAGGGAAGGGAAACATGACAAAATATATTACAATTTACAAATTTCCACCTTCCCCCTTTATGTCCATTAGTGTGAAATTGTGTGATGGAAGTATCATGGAACAAGTGGACTGTTGTTAGGTGAAGGCAAGTCAGTGATGGAATCACAGACTCATGAAACAATTATGCATTGACCCAAATTACCATGAAAGCCATTTTAAAAGTTTACCCTTCATATGATTTTTTGAACTATTTTCCATTTCCCAAAAAATTGGCAAAAACGAAAATTAGCATTTTTTTTACGGGTAAATATTTAATGATAATTTTGGGACATGTTGGAAGGCTATGACAAGCTCAATTTTGACAAGTTCAATTATGAAGGGAGGCAAGTGTGTTATGAAGGTAGGTCATGTGCATGTATGCGGGAAGGAAAATCACATGCACAAGCAGAGAAGGACATGGTGGGGGCATGAGTAGAGTTTTGGCCAATAAGAAGACATGCAGGAATCCCTTGGTTCCACATCCAAAATAACATAGGAAGCCCCCTGATTTTCCTAAATGTGTGGGTTGCAATTTTGAGCTCTATCAGGTGCACATGATAAACACAAGGGAGGGAATCCACCCAGGCCTTGTATAGTAGTGAAGGGACTCATTCATTTGTTGTGCAAGCTAACAAAAGAGAATTTGGAAATCGTGGAAGCATACATTGAGTGAAGAAAACATACCTTTCTAAGAGCACACCTATGAAAGCTTTCCAATTGACCAAACAATCTTTGAGTGTTACTCATATTTTCCCTTATAGTATCATGGTCTGGCCAGGGGGTGGCAAGTTGTAAGAGAGACATGGTGACTAAGCCTATGGTTGGGTGGAAAATCGCTCACCTTCAATCAGTGGGTTGAACATCCATCAAACTTTAGATAAGTCTTCTTATCTTTGTTACCAACATGTCAATGAGCTTCTATTTTTGTTCAAAATTGATGAATTCCATGCATAATTTAGTTTTGATGTCTTGTGGCCATTAAGAAATCCTTGTAGAAGAGATTCAATCATATGGGTTGAGTTTACTACATTTAAAAGCTTGGTTAAGTCTCTATACTGTACTCCAATTAATTCTTGTTCTAGATAGTGTTAAAATATGATTTCTGGTCACTGTTGTTATGCTTACATCTGGAAGTCATGGGTTTAGTAGTTGTGATAATCATTATCATTTGAATGGCTAATCTGTTGCTTGATTAGGGTAGGTTCCACTATTGTTATGGCCTAGGAAGGAATGATTTTAACATGACAACTATAGTGTTAACAAGTGAATGTTATGGCTTAAGGAATGTTATAGTTGACAATCTAAATGCATGAAATGACTCCAATCGAGGTACTATCCTAGATGCAAAATTATATTGTTATCAGTCCGAATATTTCCATAATTGAAATTTGAAAATTAATAATAAAGGGAATCTAAGTCCTTGTTAGAGTTATAAAGTATGTTAAATGTTGGATTGATTGTTGCCGAGTGAGTTGTGACTAGGCTTGAGGGCTAGTCTAAGAGGATCTCTATTCTAAAATATAGACCATGTATCAAGTATCTTAAAAAGTAATAGAAGTCCAAGTGGACATGGACTTGATCAATTCGAAAGAGGATTTTCCCTGAATAAATTACCTTAACCCAATTAATATGGACCTATGCATTCCTTACATAAGTAGTGAAATTTTCTATACGAAATTTGGATTTTGGGGAGTGACTTAAGCTTAAAGGGCAAGGATAGTTTCCTTGTCATGAAAGATCCTTAATTAAACTGTGAGCCTACCTTATGATCCTTGTTGTGGATTGTTATGCAACTATAATATTGTTTTTGAGCATTTTATTGGTTTAATTGATGTCGAATAGTAAGTACAATGGCTATTTAAGCAGTTCTATGTATTCTTAATGAAGGAATTCACACTATGATATCATAACCTTGCTAAGTATATTCATAGGTATATAAATACATCCTTCCCTTTTAAGAGCGTAATATTTAATTGAGTGAAGAAGGGCACCTACCTCAGTATGGCCTTGGTAAGATTATTCATCAAGTGTGAACATCATTAGCCTAAGACCTAGAAGCATTAGTGAAATCCTTGGTGAAAAAGACTTAGAGTTTTTTTAAGTCTAAAGAAAAACTTGAGCATTTTTGCATATTGCATGAAAATTAATTTCATGTGATACAACGTATCGCATGCAAAAAATTTGGACATGATTACAATGTGTATTGCATGGAATTTATCTTCATGCAATATGGAAAGGATGTCGACAGGAAGAGTCCATGGGTTAGGAAAACTTGGAGAAGTTTGGCTTATTGCACAAAAGGAAAAGTTGAAGTAATGCACAGTATCACATGAAGATAAAATTCATGTGATATACTGCATGGAGGGATTTTTTCATACGATGTGATAAAGAGAAACTTCCTTTGTCACATAGAAGGAAATTTTCGAATACATGACACATCACGCCACAATATTATTTGGCGTGATATGTCGTAGAGAAATTTTTTTTGGAGATGCGATAAGGTGGAAAAAAGGGAAGAAAGAAAGGAAAGAAGGGGGAGAAGGAACAATATGTAGGAGAAACCTTGATGTGGTGAGGAATGATTTTAATGATGCAGTATATTGAAAGAAAGGGAACTTTTAGAATCATTGGAGATTCTGTATCTGCATAAGTCGGAGACAGAGCATTGGATACAACACAAAGCGTTGTATAAGTTAAAGTGAATGGAGTAATTTGTTGTATAAGTTGATACAGTTTCTCACAAAGGGGTTGTTTCTTGGGTAAAGGATAGATCTTGTGTGATCAACTCTTTGAGCATGAAGACTTGGTTTGTGATTCAGAATGCATTATCATTAGTCCATCTGTTTTTTCGTGGATAAAATATGAGGAATTGGCTATCGTCATGCTCACATTTGCAATTGCTATTGAACCTCAAAGCACTCAAAGTTGAGAGACCCTCATGGTAAAGACTATGTCCATGATTGAATATTATGTTCATAGTGAAACTCCCCTTGGTATTGTGAGTTTATGTGAAACAAGTCATTCATGATGCACACCTTTTAGAAACTCTAGCATGATTGAAGGTGGTGCTTTGTGGAATGTTGAATTGGGTGTTTGTTGTCAACCACACTAAACACCTGGAAGGATAAAGACCCTACTGAGAGATGAGACTTTTCCTTGTACCTTATATGCGGTTTTATAAATATGGGATTAAAGGTATCATCCATTAAAAAGGTCATAAAAATGTCCAAATGTTGCACCCTCCAAACCTTCTATTGCATCAATAAGCCAACCAACTTTGCCATGTTTCTGTACATTGAGCTCTCCTGTGCCTTGAACTAGTTGGGTGATCCATTTGGTTTTCATATCCAGTCCATAAGATGGCACATATTCATGCTCAAAACAATGTTTTCCATTTACATTTCAATCATTTTGTACAACATGTTTGAACTAAGGAGAGATAACTGCCTTAATCTCCATATTTTGTAAGTCGACTCCAAATGGAATTTTCCAAGGTGCCTTTTCCATAGGTGCTCTGGGCTCCACTGCCTGCTCCTAGGTAGTGAGCCTCCTTGTGACTTTTTATAGAAAAGGAGACAACAAGTGGATGAAAAGGTCATTTCCAAATAAAGTATCTAACTTTTGTTTTGTGCTTAAGTATCTTAGAACCACCTCCTTCTTCAATGGTATACAACCCAATTCTTTTAACCAATCTACCACCAACTGGAAATCATAGATTCCCATTGCTAATATAAAAGCCTCTATAATGTTTTCTATATCACGATTAGGGAATCCTTCATCTCCCAATTTTGCATCCAACTGAAATTCTTGTTGGGTGAGTGCATCCATGCACTGCCCAACTCCAACACTTAGACTAATTTTTTTAAAAATTGAGACATCCATTTGGTCTATCTCTTCTTATGCACAATTTTGTGTGCAACAAGTCATTTCTTGGCGAGTTCCTTTACCAATAACCTCCACAACTACTGTTGGTGCAAGTTCAATGTTTCCTCCAACGTCTTGCTTATGGTTCCTCAAAGTGCAGAATAGTTCAGTGTTTTTTAAGACTAATTTCACTAAAGTCTCTAATGCTTCCACGATGCTCTTTGTATGTTTTTCACCATCTTTGGCACCTAAAGATGTTTTTCCCAAAATAAAATATTCCTATTATTGTATGATGTGTTAGCGTAGGCCATTTTGGGGAACAATGCAAAAATTAAGGAAGACAGTTAGAAAATGGACCAGAAAAGGAGTGCACACAGGATAACAGGGAAAAACAACGTTGAGGAAGCAAGAAAGTCAAAGGAAAAAGGATGTGGATCAACCGTGCACAAGAAGTTAGAAAGTGGACAAACCTAACTCACCTAGGGTTAGTGGGTTAGGGTTTTTGTCATTGTTGTAACAAGTATTAACCCATTTATGTAGTATAAATATGTATTGTGAGATCTAAGGAGATCTAGTTCTAGTTTTTGAGTGACTAGTCATGCTAGCAAGAGTTATTGCTTGAGCTATCTAGTTGCGGAGATAGTTTTGGAGATGAGTCTGTTTTTGAGAGAAAGATATGCATTATAATTGAAGGTAAAGTCGCAAGTTGTGGAGCTTGGTGCGATCTTGTTAGGCTCACTATCTTCACTTGTATTCAAATGTAATGCACACATTGCTATGACTTTTGATGAAGAATAATAAAAGAGAGAAGAATGCCAAATATTTGTGGACATAGCCCAGGGGGAGAACCACGGTAAATTTGTGTCTCTATGTGCGTTGTTTTTATGATTTGTTGATATTGTTTATCTATGATGAATGAATGAATGAATCTGTTAGTACTAATAATGCAGTGCACAGTAGAATGGTCAGAATATTACTATAGGAGGAATATTAAATGAATATGAATGGTTAAAAAATAGTAGAATTGGATTTAATGATGTGTTAGATAAATAGCTTTGATGAATGTTGAGGTAGAAAGAATGTCTTACATCCCCTCATAAGTCTCCCTTCTAAGATTGCAGACATCTGGGTCCTATAGTCACCCATAAAGCCTGTTGGAAAATATGTAACAGACAGCGAATGGCATGAATACAGGAAGAATGTATAGAGGATGGTTAGCATATTGAAGAATGTACAGAGGATTGTTAGCATATTTACAGGTAGCATATACTTGTCATTGATGGCAAGTACAGTAGTGGTGATGGCTTGAGTACAGCAGCGATGATCAGCGGAACAATGATAATCGGGGAGGAGCATCAACTGTGTTCGTTGGATCTCTTTCTGAATTCCTGATGGCCATCAAATATGAATGAAGACAAGAAGAGCGCACTGAAAAGGAGGACAGATCTCAGATGTTATATCCAAGCGCAGGACTTGGCCATCATTGGATCAAGAAGAACATGCACGTTCTTTAAAGTGCAAGGAGAAATGGGCGTAATCACAATAGGCAAAATCGTGACTTCATATGAGCTGTCAGATCAATATTGATTCTGGACCGTTGATTCAAGTCCCGTCGGAGTTTCGAGGATCGCGTGTTGGAAATGTCAAAGAAACAATGCAACAGGAATCCTGATTTCTTGATATGAAAAATCCCGGCGTAATCTGAGCCGTCAAATCAAGATCACATCTGAACCGTTGATCGGAGTTTCGAGGATCGCATGTTGGAAATGTCAAAGAAAAAATGCAACAAGAATCCCAATTTCTCGATATGAAAAATCCCGGCGTAATCTGAGCCGTCAAATCAAGATCACATCTGAATCGTTGATCGGAGTTTCGAGGATCGCGTGTTGGAAATGTCAAAGAAACAATGCAACAGGAATCTCGGTTTCTTGATATGAAAAATCCTAACGTAATCTGAGCCATCAAATCAAGATCACATCTGAACCGTCGACCCGACTCACATCAACAGACCCCGTCAGCTAGGAACTCGTGTCACAACCAGGTAATGACAAGTGTCAGACCGATTCAACATTTCAAGCACATGTAAGTCACGAATCAGAGTGACACGTGGCAGTATTCAACACGTGTCAATCCATGTGTGACGTCAGCAGATGGACACCTTGTCGAAGTTTCGGGGATCGAGAGTTGGATATGTCAAAGTTTTTTAACATCAGGAATCCCGATTTCGCGATATGTGAAATCATGATTTAATCGCAGCCGTTGAATAGAGATGTGATATGGACCGTTGATTCGACTTCTTTACGGAGTGTCGAGGATCGGGAATTTGAAGTGACAAAAACACCGAACATCCAGAGTGTCGAAATCGTGATGAGTGAAATCCCAACTTAATCTGAATCGTCAGATCTAAATATGATCTGGATCATTGATCTGACTGCTTTACGGAATTTTGTTGATTGTGATTTGTAAGTGAAAAGAACATTGAACATAAGGAATGCCGAAATTCGATTTAAAGGGAAGATTAACAAAGTTCATCCAACGGTGCGGATAAACTTGAATGTGATCGGAGGGTTACTGTTGCCTCTCACATTTAACTCCTTAGTTTGGAATCTGTTAGCGAAACAGACTCATGATTGCCGATTAGTTGGCGTTTCATTTGCTGAGACAATTGTCTTCTTTTTGATAAAGGAGATGGGAAGTGGAACCGCCGTGAGAGTGAAAAAAAAAGAAAATGAGACAGACAGCGTGAGGTTGGCTGTTCGGTATGAGAAAACAATGAAACGATAAGAAAAGGAAAATGAGAGTATGCGAAGGAGGAGATTGAACATATGTGCAGTGTGAGATGAAATGCAGAGCTGAATAACAGAACAAGTTGAAGAAGAGAAAAATAAGAGAACGAGTTGATGCAGAGCATACCTACTGAACAGACAGAGGAAGAGAAGAGCAACAGAACAGTGAGTAGAAGATCAGACTT
>JASDQU010378688.1:0-11397 GCA_032191745.1 Picea mariana | reverse complement strand
ATATTTTCTTTCAAATTTGAGTCTCGATTTTGTGATCAGTACTCTTTTCCCCATTTCAATATTCACAAAGTTTTCCCTGAATGGAAAATCAATCTTGATTTAACAATTAGGTCGAACTTTTGAATTAGACCATTTTAATTATGGGATCCATTATCTCTCCCCCTAGCCCCCCTTGATTCATTAATTAGGCATATTCTCATGATCAAGCGATATCACTCAAATGTGTCTTTCCCTCAATCGAGGTATTCTTAGTGATTGAGCCTTTTAGTAGATTTATGTTTTTTCATTTTCCTCAATCCTTTGATCAAGCTTGATTTCAAAATGGAATTGATCCATTGATCGGGATCAATTTCACAATAGAGTAAATTCATTGATCGAGCATTGTTAAAACAACTTCATTCAAAATTTTCTTCTTATCATTTGATGGGGCCCCATCAAAGGGTTGGATCTCTTTTTTTCTTTCACATCCAAATTCAGTCTAATTTAATAATTTTTCATGACATTTTGATCCCCCTTCTTACTTTTTATTCAAAAGAACATTTTCCCTTAATATCCCAATCAACCCTGATTTTGTGATTGGGTAGCTTCTTATTTAGCATTCAAAATTTATTTTTCCCATATTTCTCGATCAATGCCAATTTTGCAATTAGGCATCTTTTGATATCCTTGTATTCTTTGAAAAGGACCACAAATGACCATTACCCTTTCGAAAAAGCATGCAGATGCACTCATTTATGAGCTTTCAATATCTTTCATGTTGATGATACCCTTTTCTTTAAACGTTTTTAAATTGAAATCATTGAAATATTTGGAGTATCTCGACATTTATATTCTTTCAAATTATCATCAACAATCAGATGAATTTCTAACTGAGCATTTATGGATATCCCTTCCAATGTTTTTATTATAACAATCCTTGCCTTGGATGTGCTTCTATAACCATTGAATGTTGATCATCCCAGGCCTATCAGGAGTCATTCTCAAAGAGCCTCTCAATTTTATTTTGAATAAAGGATTTGATAAAATTTAAAAGGAATGGAAAATCCATACCTCTTCAATTAAGATGCAAATTCTTCTAGTATTTTATATTTGTTATCTGACTGAAATCCAAGGCTGTTGTTTGTTCATGCTAGCTAATCCATTGTTGTTTTGAGACAATCCAGTTTTAACGAATACTTGATTTCTAAAGGAATCATGATCTCGTTTAGGATTCAATGTAAATGTATCTTAAATCATAATAAACCATGTTTTAGATCAAATAGCTAATTAGAGCTTTAATCAAAGGGATGTAATCAATGATTATTTTTTCAAATCACACAAACCGTAGCTTGTAAAAATGTTTGATGATCAAATCAAATTTATAAAAAAATTGTATCATTTATCTTAAGTGATAACCCACTTATTTCTTGTTATGACCATTCGAATTTGGTGACAGCATTATTGCATTAGTACCACATAGGCATCAATGACAATAATTAAAATAAAATCCTATAGTATGATATTAAATTAAAAATTCAAACTTTCATAGCAATTTGAGTGAACTTACAACAACAACAAAATGGCAATGGAAACTATACTTAGAAATACATGGAACTTTTTTTAACACAAATATACAACATGATATACCATATGCATGTTGAAAGAAGTAAACACAAATAATACATTTAAAGTATTAAAAACATTTTCTTTGCATACATACATTTATATGAATTTAATAGAGAATTCATGGTTTTCCCAAGAGTAACCATTATTACCTAATCATCAATATGGAATGAATATTTCCTAAAAATTTGGATGAATAATCACAAAGTCGGTGAAAATATTAAGAAAACCTATTACATATTCATAGAATTTTTTTATACTTGGGGTAAAGGTATAAATGCATGTATAACTATAATCAAAATTAGGCTACAAAGACTTTATTTTTAATAAAAAAAAATATGGAAAAAATAAGCTTAAATTTATTTCGAAAATTTAAAATTTGCCAAATTGGAATAATTTTGCTTAAAAAAAAAACAATGGATATAATACTTAATTTTTTTTTTCCTTGGGATTATTCCAATGTTTAAACTAATGAATTATAATATGTTATGTTGTTTCTAATGGGTTAAGTGCAAACTTGCACCCAATAGACAAGGTAAGAAAAAGAAAAAGTGAAAGAGAAACAAACCAAAGACAAGTAACCAGTTACGGAAACATCATTGAAATACTTTAAAATCCCAAGATATGTAGATACTTCACTTCAAACTAGTATCAATAATGCTCGTCACTACAAATAATTGTTCTCACTTATCAAGGATGGGGTAGGATTGCCCAGTACCTCTAATCCAAATAAAAGATGACAACATGAGATTGATGGAGTAATTTTTTTACAAAATCCTTATATTCCAAATGTTGTATCTAGGCCAGTGTAACACCCCCCCTGCTAAACTGAGGATCATTACAATGTGGAAAATACATAAATTAAAAATTTTGAAACTAAATAATTTCCCGTAGCTTACCAACTACGAATTACAACCATATTTAACTATTTCCTTCTACCATTAATTAAATACATCTATATCATGCTATAACGAAATGAATGCATTCTAAATAACTCATCACAATAGAATATAAATTGTTCCCAAACACATATTTAATGCACAACAATTAAAACTCATAATGCAAGATAGAAAACAGATAAAACACTTAAATTTTTAAAATAGTTGTGCAACGTGTTGCTTGGGATAAACGTTCCACCCAACCATAGACGTTCCAAATATCAACAACAACTCACCCCCGAGCTAGGGCTAGCAATCCACAAAAGAGGGTGGCCTCTCATTGTCCACTCACATCTCAGAAATTCCACAACCCACTGGTATTATCCTATAGCTATTTAAATTTTCCACCATCTATCTTCCTCTTGACCTTCCCAACCCAAGGAATTTACCCCTTCACCGATCTCATTCCCTCAGGAATCATGTTCGTCTATCATGGTCTATTTGGCACAGGTAACTAGGAATATCTCTACTGGGAAAATCAAGGGAGCTTACTGCTATGAAAACTAACAAGAAAAATAGTAGCAAAAACTTGTTGTCACAATGCAGCTCTCATAAATGAGTTCACTATTAAGGCCTAACAACCTATTTCTTCAGTCTTATGCTCCAAAATTTCCCCTCCATCGTTTCTCTAGCTGCAAGCTCTTATTTTCTTTCCTCTACTTGTTATTCATGCCAAAAACTTAACTGTCTTAAACTGTTGTAACTTCCCTACCAAATTTCCTCTCCTTTGGATTGCTTTCTTGACTCACACCCTTCCCCAAGTTTATTATACTCAATCTCCATGGTCCAAATAACTAGGGGATGTGACTTCTCACACCCACCCTATTACATGCATTCAATATTGGCTTTGGGGACACTCAATCAGAAAATAGATGTTTAATACATAATGATAATAAAATTCAAGAATGTGGGTGGAACTAATATACATGGGTAATTGCCCCTTCGACCCCTCTTAGAAATTAACTTAGACCATCCCCTCTCTAGTGGATTAATTCAACCCCCATCTCTGTCCATGTCCTCCTAGTAGACAACACCACATTTTACTATTAGAATTCAAAAATACAATTCACATATTAAATCTTTTGGCCGTGGCCACACATTATATCTACATTGAGAATTAATTAAAAAAATGGATTATAATGGGGAAATTGCATTCCCCCTCCCCTACAATTTTCCGCTCTCCTCAGTGCACATTATGTCGATATACATATACAGATTTTCATCACATACTAAGAAATGAAAATTTTCAATTTTACAACTCCAATAACAGTTCCAACCAAAATCTTGTGTTCCTCTCAACCTTTTTATCCAAGGAATGTACCCCCGTCACTGTTCCTAGTCCATCAGGTTGTACCATTCATTTGTTAGGACCCCTAATGCAGGTTGGCTAGGACTCTGTGATGCAGGAGCATCGCAAGCAAGCGCAAGCAGAGGACAACTAGATATGCACCAGCACACATTTTGAAGATATTTTGAATTTCAAAAGGATGGCACATTAATGTAATATCTGGAGAGACATGAGTTCTCTTAAATGTTTTGGGGATTGTAACGCAAATCTTGAGCATTGCTCTCATCTGTAAAGTATAAAATTAATATAATCAATGTAAAGTAGTTGTAGATCTTTTAATTCAATAAGATAGCTTAGAGCTGTAGGAGGGAAAAATCAAGCAAGCTCCCTTGTAGATGTATTGTATGATTATTATTCTCATTGTAAGAGTAGAGGTTGTAGAGAATAAGAGAGCGGAGGAGAAAAAAGACTGTAAAAGTTGTATAAGAAAATAGTTGTTGCTATAGAACCCATGTACAGAAGCACTTGAGTTAATATAAGAATGCTTTAACTCAATTTCATGGTGTTGTTATGATTGTTGTTTGCATCTATTGAATGGTATGTTTACAATTTGATTATATTCTCTGTTATGAATTTGTTTCAATGCTTTATGTGTATGATTTCATGTTAAATGTATGAAGTCTATGAGAGGGAGAGTATGAGTTTCAATTGCTTCTCTTCCTGAGAATTCCTGCAAGGAGTGCAGTGAAAGTCTGCAAGGACTGCGTTGATGAGATTCTACCTCAGAAACGATCAGGAGGGATAGAGTTGTTATTATACCATCAGAAGTGCAAGTATAGCATAGATCCGTGCAAGGTGAGAATAGACCAGGTTGAAGTATGAGACTTTTCCAACCAAGTGAGTGGTTGAAGAAATTCTATCGCAAGGAGTGCGCAGAGTTGGAGAGTTCAGATAATCAGAGATTATTGTGAAGGTTGCAAGGAGTGCATGCAAGGATTCCTTAGAACCCTTAAGTTTGCAGTAAGAATCAAGCTCAGGAAGGATAGAGACTTGGAAATTCCAGAGGATAGATGAGGTCGAAGTCATCTTGCAGAAACCAAGCTTAGGAGGAAGGATGCCAAGTTATTTGGCCAGGAGTCTTTGAGAACCTGAATGGACGATTGAATTTCTCGGAGGGAGAAACACAAAATTTCCGTGGACCGATTGGATCCAGTAGGTCAATGGAGAGGTTAAGGCCGAGTGTCTTTCAACACTTGCAAGCCTAGGAGAGGTAGCAGTAGTTAGAGATGGATTCACAAGAGCTGTTGATTTTTTATTGGAGTTTCAACATTTCAGGAGTTAGGAGTATGGAGGAAGCTATTTCGTGAATCCCCGACATGCGAAATCTCGATGCGATCTAGACCGTTAGATCTTAGGAGGTTCAGGACTGTTGATCCGTAGCAGGGAAGTCACGATTTCGGACTTCAGGGAAAAGGATAAGAGTCGCATCATGAACTCACAAGTCATGAAATTCTGACGCGCTTGGAAGAGAGGCCCGAGGATTTGGTTGGAGGTCATATGGTGAAAGCATAAGGGAGGAACTAGTGGACCGTTATCCCTTTTCAATGTTTTGGGATCGGAGGAGTCGAGGTGACTCGCAATAGTAATTCTAAAATCGTGAAACGCAAAGTCGTGAAACTTGAAGAGCCATTCGAGTTAAGTCGGCGATCATGCTGGTGGGCATGGGGAGTGGAGGTTCACACCTAGTGCTCATTCACATAGGCGTAAATTCTATAAGGACCTATGGTTTTATATCCATTGAAGGTTCCATAAGAACTAAAGAGCCATTTCGACTCAAGAGGATACGAAGATCCAAAGACCGGGAGGTCAAGCAGACCCTGTTGAGGTAGGGGTGCTGCGTCAAGTGGTATAAAAGCTAACAACTTTTGGTTTTCTGTAGAAGAAAGACAGAGGAAATTTGTGATTTGAATTCTGCGTGGATAGATTTGAAACAATACTGGAAAGGAGACGTCAAGAGATACCCATGCTCGATCCAACCTTGGAAAGGGAAATGAGAGACTTTTGTGCTCGATTGGATACTATGGAGACGACACAGAGGTGAACACCTGATACTGGAGATATCATTGAGGATGAAAGAGAAAACGAAGTTGGAGCCGAAGAAGAATTTGTAGCCAAAGATGCTGCAGAGGAATGTCTATTCAAATTTGTTGCAAGAATAGGGTCTAGAGCAAAAATGGACATCCCAATGTATGAAAGCAACTTAGATGTTGAGGAGCTGCTAGATTGGTTTAGAGCTCTAGATAAATACTTGACTATGAGGATATCGATGAAGACAATAAAGTAAAGCACGGAGTCACTAGACTGAAAGGGCATGCAAGAATGTGGTGGGATGAATTGCAGGCTGAAAGGCATTGCAAAGGCAAGCAAAGAATTAAAATCAAGGATAGGATGGTAGCGAAGATGAAAGCCAAATTCATATCCAGATATTACCAAAATAACCTGTTTCGAAGTATTCATAACTTGAGACAAAAAGGGATGATGGTGAAGGAATACACTGAAGAGTTTTATAGGTTAAACATCAAAGTTGGTCATCGCGAGAGTGATGATGAAAAGGTCGCCAGATACATGAATGGCCTGAGATATGATATTCAAGATGAGATGAGCATGGTGACAATCAGGAATGTGGAAGATGCTTATCATATTGCTTCAAAGGCAGAAGTAAAATTGGCCCAAAAGAAAGTTCAAAGGGGCAGAGGTAGAAGTTAGAGAAGAGGCAAAGCAATTGCCCAGGACAAAGTACAAAATCCCAAGGATGAAGAAAAGAAACCTCATAACCACCCAGAAAGGGGAGGAAGCTCACAAGGAGGACACTATGCCGATAAGAACACTTTTTCTCGAGCAAGAGGAAGAGGAAGAGGCAGAGGAGTTGAAATAAAGTGTTTTGTCTATGGAAAGATTAGACACAAATATTTTGAATGTACCGATAGAAAAAGAGATGGAGGAGGAGAATCTCACATATCAGAAGCGCAGAGGCGAAATGTTGAGGCAGAAGATGAAGAAGGTGGAAGATCCTTGATGATAAGGAAAATTATCTTAAAGCCAGAGAAAGAGATGGAGAATCCAGTCAAGAGGAACAATTTATTTAGGACTTCTTGGAAGACTAAGGATAGGGTATTTAAGGTGATAGTTGACAGTGGAAGCATGGATAATCTAGTATCCACATAGATGGTAGAAAAGATGGAATTGGATACAGTTGCACATTCGAGCCCATACAAGGTTTCATGGTTGTAAAAAGGACATCAAGTAAGTGTCATTAAATAGTGTTTAGCTGAATTTAAGATAGGGGGATATAGAGATGAGATCTTATGTGATGTTATTCCCATGGATGCATGTCATCTTTTGTTGGGAGACCGTGCCAATATGACAAAAATTTTATTCATGACGAAAGAAAGAACACATACACCTTGGAAAATAATGGTAGGACGCATATGTTGCTGCCAATTGAAGACAATAAGGTGAAAGAAGAAACAAGCAATACTATACTTCTCATGAGTGGGAAGGAACTTCTGGATGAAGTCATGAAAGATGAAGAAATGTATTTTTTTGTGGTGAGAAAACCTAGAGTCATCTTGACCAGTACCTCAATATATGATCTACCTGAGGAGATTCAGGAACTGCTGGAGAATTTCATTGATATTTTGGTCGAAGACTTACCTTGTTCGTTGTTGCCCATCATAATTGTAAGCCATCAAATCGACCTTATACTAGGAGAGAGTTTACCAAACAAGGTAGCGTACAGATTGACGCAGCAGGAGAATGAGGAAGTTAAGAAGAAAGTCCAAGATTTGATGGACAAATGGTTGATTAAAGAAATCTTAAGTCCATGCGTTGTACCAACAGTGTTAAGTCCACATAAATATGGTGGATGGAGGATGTGTATGGACTCAAGGGTTATAAACAAAATCACCATCAGGTATAGATTTCCCTTACCCAGGATGGATGACTTGAAGGATTGCTTGAGTGGAGTAAAACAATTTTCAAACGTTGATTTGAAAAGAAAATATCATCATATTAGAATGAGGGAAGGTGATGAATGGAATACAACATTCAAGATGAATGAAAGGCTATATGAATGGCTTGTCATGACATTCGTCTTGACGAATGCACCAAGTACTTTTATGCGATTAATGAATGAAGTCTTGAAAGATTTCATTGGAAAGTTTGTAATTGTATATATTGATGATATATTGATCTTTAGTAAGATTGAGGAATAACATTTGAGACATTTAACTCTAGTGATGAGGAGGTTCCAGCAAGAGAAGTTGTTGATAAATCTAAAGAAGTCATCTTTTATGAAGGCATAGCTTATTAATTTAGGATTTGTGATCTCTTCGAATGAGTTGAATATGTATCCTGAGAAGGTAAGAGCAATCAAAGAGTGTTCATAACCAAGGAATATCTTTGAAGTCAGAAGCTTCCATGGATTAGCCAGTTTTTACAGGAAGTTCATCAGATATTTTAGTGGAATTTTTGCACCAATGATGGACACAATCAAGAAGAGACATAAATCTTTTCATTGGACAGAGGAAGCGGAGAAAAGTTTCAAGTTGTTAAAGGACAAGATAATTGGAAATCCAGTTCTGGTTCTGCCATATTTCAGTAAAACATTTCAAGTGAGATGTGACGCAAGTGGATTTGCGATTGGAGCAGTCTTAAGTCAAGAAAACAGGTCAGTTGCATACTTCAGTGAGAAGTTGAACGATGCCAAGAGGAATTATTCCACATATGATAAATATTTTTATGCAGTCATACAAGCACTGAAGAAATGGAGGAACTACCTGGTTCCAAAAGAGTTTGTTATGTATAGCAACAACCATGCCTTACGGTTTATAACCAAATAGGAAAAATTGAACCAGAAACATGAAAAATGGGTTGAATTTATGTAGATCTTTACTTTTGTTATAAAGCACATTTATGGAAATGCTAACAAGGTTGTTGATGCATTGAGCAAGAAATGTTTGATTCTGCAGGAGTTTCGTGTGAAGACATTAGGTTTTGATAGCGTTAAGGAAATGTACCGAGATGATTCATATTTCAAGGATGCTTATGAAGCATGTCAGAATCCTGGTCTGAGAGATAGGATCCAATAAATTGAATACTTTATCCAGGATGGACTGTTATTCAAAGGAAATCAGTTGTGTATCTCGAAGAGTTCTATGAGAGAGAACCTTCTAAAGGAAAAACATAGTGGACGATTGGTTGGACATTTTGGCCATGATAAAACATTTGCACAACTGAACAATTTGTATTATTGGCCAAGGATGAGGAAATATGCCAAGAAGTTTGTGAACAGATGTAGAATTTGTCAGCACGCAAAGGGGAAAAGACAGAATATAGGATTGTACCAACCATTGCCAATACCATAGAGGTTGTGGGATGCGGTAAGCATGGATTTTGTGTTAGATCTATCGAGGACATAGAGGGGTTGTGATTCCATATTCGTGGTAGTCGATAGATTCTCAAAGATGACACATTTTATTCCATGTCAAAAAACCAATAATGTAACACACATTGCAAATCTGTTTTTCAAAGAAGTTGTTCGACTTCATGGTTTACCCAAGAGTATTGTTTTGGACAGAGATACCAAATTTGTTGGTCATTTCTGAAGGACACTATGGAAGAAGCTAGGGACGAATCTATCTTTTAGCTCAGCATATCACCCTCGGACAGATGGATAGACTGAGGTTGTAAATCGAAGTTTGGGAGACTTATTGAGGAGTTTGGTAGTTGAACATCACAGTCAGTGGGATCAGATTCCGCCTCAAGTGGAATTTGCATATAATGACTCACCTAACCAAAGCATAGGATAGAGCCCATTTAAGATAATGTATGGAATGCAACCAAGAAGAGTATCTGAGTTGAGATACTTAGAGAAGAATGAGTTCAGGAGTGTTGGAGCAGAATATTTTGCAACAGAGATGCAGGAGCTCCACAGTAAGATTAAAGAGCGGTTGTAGAGTTCCAACCAGGAATAAAAGCGCAGAGAAGATCAACACAGAAGAGAGATTCAGTTCGAAGTGGTATATTTGGTCTTAGCACATCTAAGAAAAGAAAGGTTCCCAAGGGGAACATATAATAAGCTGAAGATGAAAAGGATAGGGCCATGCAAGATTCTGAGAAAATTTGAGGCAAATTCTTATGAGATAGAATTGCCAGATGATGTGGGCATATCACCTATATTCAACGTAATAGATCTATATCCTTATAGAGCAGATGAAGCGAGAGGAGAAGAGAATCAGAAATAATTTCAGTGGGTCAAACAAATGCATGTAGCTGAAAAGCCACAGATGGAAAAGATCATTGATCAAGGAGTTGGTAAGAAGACCCGGGGGAAGGAATATTTTGAATACTTAGTAAAGTGGCAGGGAAACCCGATTGAAGATTCCAGTTGGGAAATCGAAGTGGATATCCAGAAACATGGATAGACAGTGCAATAGCTCATGGACATGAGTCCATGAATTTTTCAGCTAGAGGAGTATGATGCAGGAGCATCGTAAGCAAGCGCAAGTGGAGGACAACTGGATACGCACCAGCGCACATTTTGAAGATATTTTGAATTTCAAAAGGATGACACATTAATGTAATATCTAGAGAGACATAAGTTCTATTATCTGTTTTGGAGATTGTAACGCAGATCTTGAGTATCGCTCTCATCTGCCGGTTGTAGACAATTAATGTAATCAATGTAAACTAGTTGTATAGCTTTTAATTCGATAAGATAGATTAGAGTTGTAGGAGGGAAAACTCAGTAAATCTTCCTTGTAGATGTATTGTATGATTATTATTCTCATTGTAAGAGTAGAGGCTGTAGAGCATAGGAGAGTAGAGGAGAACAAAGACTGTAGAAGTTGTATAAGCAGATAAGTGTTGCTATAGAATCCATGTACATAATCACTTGAGTTAATATAAGAATTCTTTGACTCAATTTCATGGTGTTGTTATGATTGTTGTTTGCATCTATTGAATGACATGTTTACACTTTTCTTATATTCTTTATTATGCATTTGTTTCAATGCTTTATGTGTATGATATCATGTTGAATGTATGTAGTCTGTGAGAGGGAGAGTATGAGTTTCAATTGCTTCTCTTCCTGAGAATTCCTACAAGGAGTGCAGTGAAAGTCTGTAAGGAGTGCATTGACGAGATTCTGGGTTTTACCTCAGAAAATATCAGGAGGGATAGAGTTGTTATTATACCATCAGAAGTGAAAGTATAGTACAGAGTCGTGCAAGGTGTGCACAGGCCAGGTTGAAGTCTGAGACTTTTCCAACCAAGTGAGTGGTTGAAGAACTTATGTCGCAAGGATTGCGTAAAGTTGGAGAGTTCAGATAATCAGAGATTATCATGAAGGTCGCAAGGAGTACTCTCAAGGATTCCTTAGAACCCTTGATTTTGCAGCAAGAATCAAGCTCAGGAAGGATAGAGACTTGGAAAGTCTAGAGGAGAGACGAGGTCAAAGTCATCTCATAGAAACCAAGCTCAGGAGGAAGGACGCTAAGTTATTTGGCT
>JASDQU010378687.1:0-11278 GCA_032191745.1 Picea mariana | reverse complement strand
ACTTCTGGGGTGTAAATACTTCATGGGGTATAAACATGGCTAAAAGCAAAGACCTCAGAATCAGTAATATAATCATGCTCCACAACCAACAAAAAGTCTTTCTAAAAGGGGGTTTTAAGACCCTTTGCTTGAAGAATATTCTTCAACTGATCTCCTTAAATCTACGACTTGATTTGACAATTTATGAACAACCGTATGTAAACTTTCCAGATCTGAACTCTTTGATTGAGTTTCGATTTGGGGAGGTCTAGGAAGAATTTCTATTTTCTTCTGGGAAGATGGGGTAGTCTCTGCCTTGTTACTAATATTGTCCTTCAGGATTAGAATATCTTTCTCAATTTGGATTACTTCCTTGAAGGCTTCCAATAATGTTGCCTTCTTAGACCTTTTTACCTAGATTGCTATGTTCTGGTGTAAGGATTTGGTGTAGTATGCGACAATAAGATTTTCAACAGGCATTGAATCAGTGGTGATTCGATTCTTTAATGTTAGAAACCTTTGATTAAAGTCTTTTATTTTTTCCTTGGGGTTCATCTTTAAACTGGAGAGTTCGATGACAAAGACTTTGGGAGATTTTTCGTCTCCGAATTTCTCAAGGAAACAAGATTTGAATCTATCCCAAGGTAGAATGGTGTGGGCTTGTTGGGAAAAATACCAAGTAGAGGCATTTCCTTTGAATGTGTACGGAAAAATTCTACATACTACGTCTTCATGTTCTACGCTTCGGAGTCTAATGGCTAGCATGAATTTTTTAATGTGATCCTCAGTAATTTTCTTGGAATCTGGATCGAATTTAGGGAGCCATTTCTCTCGATGTTTAGGAAAAGGATGCTGGGGTCTAGGTATGGCCACAACATCTTGATCGAGCCAAGGTCTGGCGGGATTGTTTGTATTTTCCATAGGCATGGATGGTGTGGAAGGCTGAGATGAAGAACTGCCTTCGTCGGATGATTCTTCTCCTGGAGAAGAAGGAGATGAAGGCGCTGGTGATGGTGGGATACCAGATCCTCCAGCTGCAGGAGTGAGGATGTGATATGGATCCGTAGGATTTAGGATAAGACCAGTGCCTTCAAGTTGCTCTCTAATATCAGAAAAATCTAGCGGTTGATTTAATGGATGACCTGGTTGTTTGATACGAGCCAAAGCACCGTGTGTCTTTAGAAGTGATTGACAAACAATTTCTTATATGTCGGACCTTGGGGGGTTCGGTTTTACTGGTTCAATGGTAATCTGTGGATTTTTCGTTTGAGGTGGTTGTTGTTTGAGAGGTAATGTTGTCGTCATAATGACTTCTTGTTACTATAGGTGAGCGGGTGTGTGGGGGAGGAGTCTTACGACCTCCACGTGCCATCAATGGTGTTCAGGCCTTCCTTCTAGTGCCATTTGTTGATGGAAAAAAATGATCGTCTGTCATTTGGAAGAACAAGTCCATTTCGGGGTTGTCTAAATAACCCAAGCCGTTTGGCATGACTCACTCTGATGTGTTTAATGGCTCCATTGGCCAATCTAAAAGTCCTAAAAGAAATAAATAAAAGAAAAAGAATAAACTAACAAATAACTACTTAGTATATATATGTACATGCATATCTATATAACTATTTTAAATAATATTTACACAACGGATCTATTTATCTAATTTATGTGCATGTTATACAAGTGCAAGTTTTAATCTAAACTCATGAAAATCTATGAAAATATGGTTGCTTTAACAAAAGCAAATAAAGAAAGCACATAAAGTATTTTTTGTTTTTTCTTTATTTATCTAAGATTAAACAAAAATAATATACTATGAAGCAGAAATACGTGAACGGTCAAAGCCAGGTCACACATAAGGGTTATGAAGACAAAAAAAAGATAAAAGAAATAAACTAACGTATTAATGGGTTGATCAGCATGCATCCAATTACCTGTATAATTATAGAATGTCTAGCTATCCTATCCAAGAGATAAACCTGCAGTGAACTTTGAAACTATCCGGAATAAATGAAAAACAATATATTGACTATTGAATTTTAATGACAGAATGAAGAGATGCAAATAATAGTTGTGATATCTTTGATTGCAAGCGATTACGTGCAAGATAAATCTAACTGTAACAACCTTCTTTTAATCATTCAACAAAATTGAAGAAAAACCTTATCATTTGGATTGAACAAATGATCACTATTTTTAATATCTGAAACATCACATATGCACAGTATTTATAAATGAATTATCCCGACTCATAATAAAACATGAAGACAAAATCTATCAACACCTATTATCTTGTCAAGATAAACAGAAATTAAATTAAGACATGATACACACGAAGCTAAAGCTGTAATATGCATTATGTTCCATTGAAGTCTGTGAATTAATTGTTCATACTTTAGCCCTAGTCCAAGATGATCCCTTTTTTACAAAAAAAAATATGAGTTTTTAAAGGGTTCAGAAAGGTAACTGTTTTATCTTATAAGATAAGATACAATCATTTGTTGATTACAAAAATAAAGGGGGAATATAACCACCCCAGATCACACTAAATATTTAAAAGCTAAAAAAAAAATTATTCTTGTTTATACAAAAATGGATCATAGATATGGCTAACAAGCCCCAAAAATGCTTTAGATCACTTGGTCACCATAGACTCCAAGATATCCTGAAAGGAAAAGATAAAATAAATAAATTTAGATATTCATTTAACCACAATTTTCCAAATTTCGAATTAGAATAGAGTGGCTATAGAATCTGTTGATTCTGTAGCTAGTCTATTTTAACAACGAAAAAATTATTTAAGAAAGAAAATATAACACTATTGTAAGATAAAAATAAATCTTACCTTTAATTGAAAAATCAAATCAAATCACATGATCTCAGAATTTATTATTGTTGTTGCAGTCTAGACATTTTTTAATATGATGTTCCCTATAGTTTTCAAGTGTTTCCCTTGTCCCTTAACAATAGACTTGAGCCTATGATTTTCATCTATTAAGGGGTTAACCTGATCAGTAAGGGATTTGATATGTTACTATAAAATGGGTATATCTGTGTAATACTTGTCAATCCAGAACAAACACATTTCGCAATGTGACTATGTGACGGTCGATTGAGAATACCCACGGTTGTGTACTGAAATGTCCCCAATGTGGCCTGTAGATTTGTCACCAAACTTAATACCTAGAAACCCTTCACTATGCTTCAGACAAGGTGGCAGATTATCCATGATATTGTAATACTAATCGAGGTGTGTTTGGAAGGAAGGAGGGTCTTCTTCAGCTAGAAATCTATCAATCTCGAAATCCGAGCTCTCGTGGATCTCGATCATCTTGATCGAGCTCAAATGAGGGTTTGATTTATTTCGTGTCTTCCTCGAGATGATTCTTCCTTCCCTATTATTTTTAAAACTTAAATCGATATGACCCTTAGATGGCTTTCCAATAGGTATGTTTTCATTTTTGGCAGAGGCGTTAGGCTGTGCATCTTGTTCATGGGTTTGCTCAACAACTTTTGATTCGGGTAAAGGCTTACTGTGGGTGGCCATAATGTAGGCCTATGTAGATAAAGGGAACACTCTGGGATAGACTAAGGTTTCCTCAATCACGGGTTTGTCAACCTCTACAGCATATGAGTTAGCGAAACCATTTCGGGTTAGGAACGAATCTCAGTCATCGTTCTATAAATTCAATTGATTTGCAAGCATAAATTTTATCAAACCGTGGTGGAAAAGGATTGAATAAAAACGTTGCTTCTTATACCTCTTATCCATTTTATACAGGCTTATCCACAGGTAATAAGGCATGTTTAATGGAAACCCTATGAAATTCATGAGCAAACGCAAGTGATATAGAAAGACAAAACCAAAATGGCCTTCACACATCACAAACTGTTTCAACACTACAAGAAAACCATGCCATCGGGTTTTCAATAGGGACACTGGCATACCTTTGTCACAGCCATTGATCTTTCAATATTTAAAGAGAAGACTCCACAGAACCTCCTAGACCTTGTCATTCTTGAACTAGTTCTGCCTGCTCGCAGGGAGACCTGTTGCTTGACTTAAAAAGTCCTCTGTGACTTTGAGTTAAATGTCCCCCACCTTGGCTCGACATCCATCAAATGAGAGGGCGAATTCCTGAGCAGTTTGAAGGTTAAAGCCCTGGAATTTCTGAAGGAAAACAAGCTAGCCGTGACCCTCGAGATCCTCCCTTTCATCATCGCACAGGATCAAGGTCTAAGTGTCGTTGGGTTGAATCCTAACAACCAGGGCCATGGGAATTCGACAAGTAAACACCCTAACACAGTGCATATGGAGGGTTTTTAAGAATAGACCAGAGCTATACTCCATAAATGAAACTCATCAACAATCTATGGCAAATGAGTAGAATATTCTAAACAAAAAGATAGGCATTGTTTGAAATGAATGCGAGGGGTGTTGCAAAACCCAATACTAATATTCAAAATGTGGGCTCACAGTGATCGAACTGCCACCTCCCACATAGTACAGGCCAAGACCAGGTGCATTAAAAATTTAAAATGATTGTGCAACAAGGTGGGTTAGGTTCTAAAGTTTAGGAGAAGGAAACTTATAATCCAAAGTCTAGTGACAAGGGAACGTATGACCAAGAACCACACAAAAATATATTGATGGTTAAATTAAAAGGACCTTTGTTGATTCATATAACAATCCATAAGCATTCTTGACATTCAAGGAGGGAAACAAAGAGAATGAACTTCATAGCAAAGAACAAAGACTTTATTAACCAAAATGTTGAGCCATTTTCCTTTAATAAACTTTTAAATAGAGCGTTAATATAGTCATAAGTTTTAATTCTTCGTTTTCGTGCTTTTAGTCATGAATGAAGTATGGAAACAAAAACACTAGGAATAACCGAAAACATGCATTTGTTGTTTCAAAAATTGCTTATGAAGAACATAAAAATGTACGACCCCAGTTAGGTAGCTACATAGATTATTATTTGATATTTAAAAAGTTAAAAATATGTTGGGCTGCCAACAACACCCAAGAAGTATCCACACAGGTAGGATATGGAGGTGGTGACAGAGATGATGATGATGATTTGACCAACTATATGGTTACTTTTCCTAAATAAAGACATGTGACCAGCATAGGGATCCTTAAGGGCACATTTATTGTCAACGAGGAAGGGATTCCATTAAAGCAAGTTAAAGTCCTAGGTAATTTTTAAAATTTTAATTGTTTCATGTTCTCTATGTAGAAAAATATAAATCATCTAAATTATTATTTTTATCTTTAAAAATCATATAATATTTTTGCATGTAGGGAACAATGGTTTTTATAGGTCCTTGGAGAATAAAGAGTTGCTAATTTTTGGGCCAACCATATGGGAGATGTGGAATTCTCAGAATTCCAACCTCAAAAAATAATTGATGGATTATCTTGAAAGCCTTTTTGGTGTAGACACATTTAATAAGACCTTGGCCACCGTCACAGCTGGCCAATATTTAAAATATACGTGAGAAATGTATAGGAAACACTTGAAACAAAACGATAGGTACTCACATCCTCTGATGATTCCAGAGAGGTAGTGGAAGTCCCTCATTGAGGGCGCAAAGGAGAAGAAATTGACAGATGAAGGAAAAACACCCTTTGGTCCCAAAAGGTAAATTACAATTTCAATTCAATACCTTCAATTTTTTTGGATGTAAATAAAAGTGTGGTATATATTAACATACCTGAAAATTTTGATGATAGGTTGACTGACACATCAAAGGCCACAAAAGAAAGGCTTGCCAAATGTGGCCAGCACAAGCTAGTCCATGGAGACTACTTGAAGTTGCAATCACGAATTGTAAGAAATAGAATTCATGAGAGTCGAGAGACATGAAATACACACACAAAAATAGTTTGTATATTGCACACAATGAACAAAGATACATCACACTTAAATAAGTGTTGTGAGATCCAACTTATTCCACTCTTGGAGGGAGAGGTTGAGAGAATATCTCAACATCCTCCAGCTAACCAAATCCAATCCATGAACACTAGTAGTGGAATTAATTAGGAATTATATCTAACACCCCCTGTTAATTCCTACATTACAAAACCTCACAAATTACATAACGGAAATGGTTACAACACTTCACCTGGCATGATCCTCATCAATGCATACACCCACTTTGACGCTTCTGGATTGCGCTATTTCTCTTCCTCTTCTTCAAGATTTCATTTCCACTCATTTAAAGTATAAATGTTTCATATCATCATTCATGCACTTGTACGATTGACAATTTTTACAATCTTGGCTCACCAGGGCTTCCATGAGAAAAGATCTCAATTATTGATGCATTCTATGAACATGCCTTCATTTGTTGGATTTCTTCTTTCGGCTATCCGTCAGTATCTAGAAGAGTAGTTTGGATATAGAGTGTCCTCAACATTCAAGTATACAAGCTGACTTCCAATAAGAACGTTTGTTCTTGAAAAAGGGGTTGCCAGCTTATATCAAGATACAAGAGTTCATATTTTACATAAACACTTACATTAAAAACTTTGAACATTAACACACATAAAAAAAAAAAAATCACACCACCCCTTTCCTTTTTATAGAAAAGTTTGAGAAATGAATCTCGCGGTTCTTCATCACTCTCTGATTTTGATAAGTCATCCAAGTTGGCAATGATTGTAGTTTCTTTTCCATTCATAAGATCCCTAGCACGAGTTCTACAATTCCAAGATATATGTCTCATCTTGTGACAGTAGAAACATTATGTTGAGCCCTTGGTTCTTCTCATCTTACCTTTTGAAAATAGTGCAATTTCATGTTGACCACCTAAATTTGAGTCTTCAGAATATGTCCTTTTTTCTTCAGATAATAATGATGCTACCATTCCTTCCAATGATTGTGAGGGTAATTGACTTAATGTGAATACAACATTGTTATATTTAGAAGATAAGTTATTCAATAGAATTGATTTAGCATCTTCTGGATCTACCTCAGTACCTGTGTCAGATAATTTCTTAAAGAGAGACATTAACTCGTTTATATGAGTAGAGAGACGGGTCTCATCATGCATTTTGAGGCTAAAAAGTTGCAGCTTTAAATAAAAATTTGTGTTAAGTGCCTTTTCCACAAATAGTTTACTTAATTGCTCCCAAATTCCTTTAGATGATTTTTCCAAATCAATCAAATGCAATTGTGTGTCTAAAAGAGACAAATCAATAATAGATTTAGCCTTTTCTTCCTTGTTTTCCCATTCAACTAGAAGTCTGCGATCACTAGTCGCTTTTTCAGTGCCTTTTACAATGCTCCACACACCTCTATTTATTAGATGCATTTGAATTTTAACTTTCCATGTATGGAAATTGAAACCATTAAAATTTTCCATAGGTATAGAATCCATTTTACCTCACAAAATATTTTCCTTGCAACAATCTTGTTTCCACTATTCAGGTGTCGATGCATAGGTTTATTGTACAACAATTTCTAATTCGTTTGCTTCTGGACAACTCCTCCCTTCCACAAATTTCAGCGGAAACACATTCCCACACTCCTTCACATTTCTGGACAGTTCCGATTTATGTCAACACTGAATGGACGAGTTATGCAGTGGACCAATTTCATCGAATAGTGGCAGCAATCCTTCTATGCAAATGACAACTCTCTCGTACGCTCCTTTCAAACTCTTCAGCAGCTGCGATCACCTACAGCAATTGTGACCTCCTATGCTAGCTTTTGACGGAATTCTTTGAAGACAGATCCCTGGCGAGGTATACAGATAGCTCCTCATACTCGTAGCAGTATCACATATGCTCTAATACCAAAATAGAATTCATGAGAGTAGACAGACATGAAATACACACACATAAATAGTTTGTATATTGCACACAATGAACAACAACACATCACACTTAAATAAGTGTTGTGAGATCCAACTTATTCCACTCTTGGATGGAGAGGTTGAGAGAATCTCTCAACATCCTCCAGCTAGCCAAATCCAGTCCATGAACTCTAGTAGTGGCATTAATTAGGCATGATCTCTAACAGTAAATAACCAAATATCTTATTTGTATCTCCTTCAAACTTTTAGGTAATTTCAACAAAAAACATTAAAAATACATACTCTTATGCAATGCAGGGTGACGAGTTCGGTACTAAAACCACAGAGAAAGACCTCCATCGTGGTTACAAGTACAGTTATAAAGTTGTAGTTGAACACCGAAAAATATTGGGGCCGTTACCAAGAACCACTTTGCAGGATAAGGTAAATAAAATTCAATCCACATTAACATTTATTATTAATATAATACAGTCATGTTCGATATCATCGATAAATTTAATGTGTTACAACTTTTTTTTAATCACGAGAGAAACATTGTCAACCAACACACTAGTAATGGAGAGCAGTGTGTCGATAGTGGTTTGCAACTAGAAGATGGTTCTTCCATGAAGTCCCATTCCATTGGAGTGCATCCCCATGATGGTGCTATGATCGAGGCACATGACGGTAATATGATGTATTTTAATCATATACTTAATAATTTTATAGTTATACATTTTGTACTTCTATTTTTTTTTACTTATACATTTATGATTGTCCTTATAAAATTGGTGGTCTCAATGGTAGAGAATGTTGTACTTGAGGGTTGTACAGTTGACGAGAAGCATGTGGGGGAAACCATTCCAATGGTGCCGACTTGTGCACTAGGTAAATAATGACATTGAAGGTGTTTGTTTTAATATTATTGAACTAGTTCAATGATATTTAAAAACTGGCCATCTAAATTTGATATTTTTTTCTTTTGTAGGTGATGCCTCATCGCAACTGCCTCCATTACCCCGTGACTATGTGTGATCTACGTGAGAGGATGAAATCACAATCATATTTTGAAGAGCATCCAGAGAACGAATACATAGATATTGATGAAATGCTTAGGAATTTAGACCTAAGAAGAAGAGGCGAGCTAAAATTAATGATGATGTACAATATTTTAATAACTATGTATAAAATCTATTTTCTATGAAATACGTTTTTGTACTTCTTGGGTCACCAAAATGTTATTCTTTTACCAACCTTTTACTTCACTTTTCACCATATTTCGCTTTCTCGTAGACTTACATTAAGACCATCTTCATGATTACATATGAGCTTAGACCTATTATTTTCCAAAGCATTCATTTTAGTATTTTCAGTGAGTTTATGATTAAATATTGGAAAAAGAATATGTTTTCACTTATATATCAAAGTGGGATGAGTTCTATGATGTTTGCAGGTGCATTTTAATACTCCAACCAAGTCATATGATGGAATAGGATAAGGCCTCTTTTCACATCAATTTCCATTCTCTAGTTTTAGATGTAAAGTGCTTTAGTGTAGTGTATGATGTTATGGAATAGTTGTTACTTTTATCTTAGGAGAATTGAGCTCACTCCAAATGGATCAAGGAAACATTTTATTTCATTGTAAATAGTTGTGAATATTGGTATGTATATATGTTTGTTTTTGCTGTAAATATTTCAATAGATTTATATGTTGGGTATTAGGGAATTGAGAGTGATGTGAGGGGGGAGAGGGGACATAAGAGATTCCACCTTCATGTGGTTGGCCATGTTTATTAGAGAATAATTTATTGGAGCCGTTTAATCTTGGAGAAAACCTCCCTCGATCCAACAGAGAAACAACAAAGACAATGTTGATTTCGTTGCTTCTATATCAAATCAAGGGAGGTAGTTTGATCAAATATTAGATGTGTGGCTCCAATAAATTATTCTTAAAACCTAGAGGATCTCATTCATGTATGTTCTGACACTCTCGTAAAAATCCATCTTAGAGTAAATAATGCACTACAAATATGACTTGTATTGATTTGTAGATATTTATGGAGGTTGAATGATTTTGGCAGGTACTTTAAGATCTTTCTTCATCAAGTGAGGGAAGGTCAAGACAAACAGAGGGTCATACAAATGAATAGAAACATGTGGGGGGGGAAATTCCAACTGTGCCAACTAGTTCATCAAATCCGGTGTGATTTCTCCTTTCAGCATAGTTTATATAGCCATCAATTCTGGTTATGTTTAATGTTTATGAATTGTTATGTGATTATTTATTAATGCGGGGTTTTATATGTGATAATTTATTGAGATATATCATATGTTTAGTACTTTTCATGTTCTCTCCTTGCATCCAGTAATGGTAGATACGAGTCCATTTATATTGAGTGAAAGAAACCTTAGCTTCCTGTAGGGATTGATGAAGTGTTAGTTCATGCATCTACTGCTAGGGAATACATTGGAATGGCTATTACTCTCACCACTAATATCAAGAGAATGCAAAGGATTCATAAATATTGTAAATACATTGTGATAAAAAAATTGTACTTTGCAACAAGATGTTGAAGAATCGAAATTCAATATTGAACATATTGCCTTGAAGAATACTTCATATAATGTAAATATTTTTACGAATCGACATTGAATGTTGATAGGACTAATGTTATAAGTATGATTTTCTTTGGTGTGTATATTTTGAAGGACTCTTTGAGGAAGAGAAAGAAAGACAACTTTTTATGTGAGATTCATCAAAAGAGTTTAATTTTTTTTTTGGTTTAATTTAAGTTTCAAAAATTTGGATTCACAAGCTGATTGTCATTGGTTCTCACCCACTCGCACTTATTAAATCCCTCACATTTTCTTGTAGTTTCACTTTCAAAATAAAAAAAAATTCTTCACCTTCGTTATGCAGGAACATTTTCTAGAAATGCATGCTAAGAAACTTGCCATTTTTTCATTTCAAACATGTATATGCATTTTGGTTAACAGATCAACAAGAAACAATAAGGTTATTTAAATTGTTCACTCTCTTGCCATGTCAAAATCATGTCCGTTCACTTCCAGTAGTCATGTAAGAACATTTTGGAATTATTTAGTACTGCCCCATTAGCATTGGTAGCCTTTTTGTAGACTTAGTAAAAGCAATATGGACAACATATCTGATCACCCTTACAACATGTTGAAATATGATATTTCCTATGATACTTGGGTGGCTACAAAGAAGTAATGCCCTAACACTTGGGGGCTCATTTGGCATTGGGATAGAACCTTTACATTGTTGATCCTTCACTTTTTTTGAGTTCCCTCCCTCCATGCACACATGCTTTATATATATCTAGCAATTTCAACAATTATGATAAAGCATCATGTTTGGAGCTTGGTGTATGGATTCCCTCACTTACATGGCCACTTTTGGCACATGGAGTTAATATTGACATGTTTGAATTCTACGTATAATTGGAGCTAACTATGTGCTTAGACCTCATTTC
>JASDQU010378681.1:0-11134 GCA_032191745.1 Picea mariana | reverse complement strand
AGTAGAAGTGATTCTGTATTTAACAGTGGAATATATTTGTTAGATCAGGAGAATCCAGGCAATACATAATTTGTATTAAAATTTCTACATTTTATGTCCACAACTTTTTCGATAGAGAAAAGATTACATTTGTGCTCCTCAAGGTCGTCCCTCGTGTCAAAGATTGGTGGGAGACTTTCTATGAGCAAAAGGAAATAGAGGTATCCACATAATTTGTAGTTGCACCCATTTGGGGTTCCTTCATGGATGTTATTAAGGAACAATACTACCTTGTTGGAAGTTATGACGACTTGTATACAATATGGACCACACTGTAGTAGGAAAGAGACCAAACATTGCCAGAGTTCACAAATGTCTTCCATACGTTGTGCACCAAGATGGGTATCAAAGATTTTGAGCGAAATTTGGTGCTTAAGTACCATGGCGGTCTGCATAGATACATCCAGACAAAAATGGATTTTTTGGACATCTCGCCCTTGGGCGTGACCTATCAATATGTCGTCAAAATTGAGCAGAAGTTTAAACAAAACACACGGCAGTTTGGGTCTGGGAACCCCTCATAGCAGAAGCAGGGAAAGGGCAACCCTAATTCACAGAACAAAGGATATAGAAACGACAGGAAGCCTTGGGACAACCAGTCTAAGCTACAAGCAAAGTGTAAATTTTAACCTTGTACAATATCTACTGCAAACAGATATTCAGAAAAAGAACAGAAAAGATACAATGGAAAATACAAACATTACACAGAGATTTTTCCCATAGAAACCCAAACCGGGAAAACCAGCATATTCTATATTCATTCATTGTGTTACAATGTTTACAATACAAAATGCATATAGGAGCTAGCGGCATCCAAAACCCTAACCCAATGACCTGGATTAGTCCAAAACCCTAATTCCTTAATCAAAAATAGAAAACCATCAGCAAAGAAACCATGTGCTGAAAAACCACCTAAATATAATGCGGTCCAAAAAAGGTGGTCCCGATGCAGAAAAAAAAAATTCAGGGGTGTTTCCCCCAAACCCCTGCGCGCCCGACACATACGCTCAGATGCTACTACTCATGCAAAGACTATAACACATACCCAACACAAAGAAGGGCAATGGAAAGATGAAGAAAGATACCGACAAGTGGTGCAACTTCCATAAGAACACTTGGCATAACACCATTGATTGTCACTCAAAGAAGTCATTGTTGGTTGAGGTGAAAGCCTCTAAATCAGATGCAGGTTCCAACTCCGAGTCAAAACTAGAAAAGGGAAGACAGATCATCGACGTGGAACCCAGTGCCACTATTTCTACCACCAAGATTCATCTCGGTGAACCTAATGAGCCAGATGAAGGCGAGCACCTCATTCATTCACAAATGTGAGTGAAAGGCACTCCCCTGCACTTCATCGTTGATAGTGGTAGCCAGAATAAACCCATCTCAATGGAGGTCGTCAAGTGGCTAGCCCTGCCGACAACACCACACTCACAACCCTACACCATCAGATGGCTCTGTCAAGGGAGCGATCTTTGTGTCAGCCAACAGTGTCGTCTGTTGTACAACATCAAGCCATTCAAAGATGAGGTATTGTGTGATTTTTCTCCCCTTGAAGTTTTTGATGTTCTTTTGGGCCAACCTTATTTATGGAAACGTCATGCTATATATGATTCTAGGCCTTGCAGTGTTATTATTACTTTGAACAAGAAATTGTACAGGATACCTGAGGTAGTCCCACCTAGTGTTATTTCCTTGAACTCTGCCAAGCAATCCAGGAAGGTCATCTCTCAGACCAGGAATTTAGTCTTCTTCGTGATTTTCTCTCAGTGTGAGAGAAATATTGCAGCCACATCCATGGCCTCTGCGGCTGACCTCTCCATGAAGTAGAATCAAGTGGATAAAGTTGTGGAAGAATTAAAAGACATCTTCTCATCACCTACTGGGGTACCTCTGCAATGTCAGGTCAAGCATTCTATCAATCTAACCCTTGGTGCACCGCTACCCAATGGGCCAATATAACGTCGTTCTCTGTTAGAAAATGAGGAGATCAAGTGTCAGATCCAATAACTGCTCCACAAGGGGCACATTGGACCCAGCTCATCACCTTGTGGCAGCCTAATCATGTTGGTGTAGAAGAAAGACTGGACCTGGTGACTCTGCATTGATTATCGGGCCCTAAAGAAAATCAAAATCATGAACCGTTACCCAATTCCCTAAATCAACGATCTCCTTGATCAGCTCAAGGGGGGGAAATGCTTCAGTTAGATTGATCTGAAGTCTGGCTACCATTAGGTCCCAATAGAGTAGACATATGTATGGAAGACTACCTTCAAGTCAAAAGAAGGTCTTTTTGAATGGTTGGCCATGCCCTTTGGTTTGACAAATGCCCTAGCAAATTTCATGAGGATGATGGAGGATATCTTGCGGCCTTTCACCAATTCTTTTGTAGTGGTGTATCTAGATGACATCCTCATCTACAGCAATACTTGGGTGGAACACTTGCAGCATATTCAGCAGTTTCTACACACTTTGTGATAGCACAAGCTATGTGCCAACTTGTAAAAATGCTCCTTCGGCATGGAAAGGGTCTAGTACCTAGGCTACATTCTTGATGAGCATGGTGTGAATGTGGATCCAACCAAGATCCAGGTCATCTGAGACTGGCCAACCCCAACCACACTCATTGAGATTCAGAGCTTCTTAGGCCTTACTAATTTCTATCGCAGGTTCATGTTGGGATTCTCCCATCTTACATGGGCCCTCAGCCAAGTAACCACGGGTGGTGGTAAGGAAAAGTTTGTGTGGGGCCTGTCCCAACAAAAAGCATTCGATGATATGAAGCAAAATGTGTGCTCATCCCCGGTGCTTTCATTACCTGACATGCAACAGCCCTTTGAGATCGAGACAGATGCTTCAGACTATGTTGTGGTCGTAGTTCTCACTCGAAATAGCCACCCAATGGCCTATCATAGTGAGACGATATCATATGTCATTCGTACGTACCCTACTTATGACAAAGAAATGTAATCCATTGTGCAAGCTTGCCGCCAGTGGAGGCATTACATTCTAGGGAAGGAGACAGCCATCCACACTGATCATAAGCCACTACAATTCATGCAGACACAAGGTAAATTGAAAAATGACCACCATCAGAAGTGGTCCACATACTTGCAGCAGTTCCACCTCAACATCAAGTATAAGACAAGAAGTACCAATCGGGTTGTTTATTTCCTTAGCCAACCTCCAATCAAAGCACTCACCATGATGCTAGACTCTTGCGGCCACGAGAGCTCCAGATGGACCCACCTCTATGAGAAATATCTTGACTTTGCCACCACCTACCAGATGTTGCGTGCAAACACAGTTGTTACTAATTTCCATCTTCAGGACGAGTTTTTGTGCCATCTAGTCCATCTCTACGTTCCATCAAGCGAGTGAGCGAAGATGATTTGGGAAGCCCACTACAGTCGAGTGGCAGGACACATCGGTGTAGAAAAGACAGTGGAAATTTTGCAGCGACATTTCTACTGGTCGAAACTTCGATAGGATGTCAGCAAGTATATATGGTCGTGCAATGCCTACATTATTGCCAAACCAAGCACTAAGAAACAAGGCATGTACACTCCTCTACCTACTCCTGATAGGCCCTGGGAATCCGTCTTAATCGACTACATGTCAATCCTTCTATCCACCAAGTGGGGAAATGAGTGTGTTTTTGTGGTTGTTGATCACTTTTCCAAGATGGCGATTATGGTTGCATGCAAGAAGAGCATCACAGCGAAGGCCATTGCCAAGCTCTTCTTTAAATGAATCTAGGTACATTTTGGGATCCCACGAACCATTATCTTAGATCGGGATAGTCAATTTCTCAGCTCATTCTGGTCGAGCCTCTGTTGAATACTGGACAACAAGCTCACCAAATCCACTACCTTCCACAACCAGATGGATGGCCAAACTAAGGTCGTCAACTGGATGATCATGCACATCATGTGCATTTACAATTCCAAGCACCCCCACACATGGGATGAGAGTCTTCCCTATGTTCATCACATCCACAACAAAGCCATACATAGCTCAACCGGCCACAACCCCTTTTAGGTGGGGTTGGGATTTCAACCATTGGGTCCCATGGATGTTACACTACCCCTTGCGGCCACCCAGGCAGACTCATCCCATGCTCCAACTGAAGCTAAAAAAGACACCCGGTTCATTGAGTAGATCCAATACATTTGCCAACAGGTTCAGGATATTTTATAGAAGTCCAATGCCAAGTACAAGCAGCACCATGATCAACACCGGTTGCCACACAAGTTTCAAGTAGGAGACAAAGTTTGGTTGCACTTGCAGAAAGAACACCTTATAGGGCCCAATCGAAAGCTTCGTACACTTCGTACGGACCTTACACCATCGCCAAGTTGTTGATGAAAAGATATGAATTTATCGTACTCAAACATTTTTTAATCTTGCTTGGCTAAGGAAAGATAGTCGGGAATATTGCCCTATGTTCATAGCCTCAAAATGTATTTCCCAATCCACAAGTATTAATTACAAGGGCTTAGGCTGATTTTTTAAATAAAAGATTATTGCAAAATATAACATTTTTATGTAATTTTCTTAACATAACAGATTGCAGAAAGTAAATGTGGAGACCAAAAGCAAAAATGCCAAGTCACGGATTAACACAGATGAGACAGAATAGCAATCGCTTTATTTCATTCCAAGAAATCAAAGAATTCTTCTCCTTACAAAAATATTTGTGGGGGCATGGACCAAGGTCAAACTTAGATATCCCCGATGAAAACCATACAAAAGGAATCTGACAAGAAGTAAAAATTGAACTTTAAAATCTGAATCAGCTTGCCACAGACTATTTCCCACTTTACTTTGCACAATTTCCTTAATCAGTCATGAAACTCAATTCATAAATAAACAAGTCTACACAGACTATCAAAGATAGATCAACACCTCTGAAACAAGCATCTGAATTATATGGTTCAGCTTTGAACCTTCTTGTCTACAATAGGACCTTACTGCCATAAAAGAGAATTAAGCTTTTAATGAATTGAAGAATGAATGAAAACTGAACTATCTCATTAAAACTCAAAAGCAAACCTTAGTATGCTTTCTCCTTCTATTCTCCCCTTGTTCCTCCTTCTTATTTGGCTTTTATGCATTCCAAATTAGTTGAAGTAGTTCAACTACCTCATTTAGTTAAGTTAACTAAAATTCAACTAACTTTTAGTTTAGGGGAAGAATTAATAATAATAATAAAGGGTCTTTTTATTAAATAATAACTAGTAGGTGGGACCCCTTGTAACTCCCTTTTATTTCTTAACAAAAATAAACATAATTAGACAATCAATCAAACACATGCCTCCTTGTGGCTCCCATAATTATTTTCACAATTTGAAATTTAAATATCATAGATATTTCAAATTATATCCAAACATGTAAATATCCACAATATCCAAAAATAGCTTGTTGTCCAAAAATCTCAGTAGTCCACTATCCTCAATAAATCAATTATAAACACATAATCAAAAACCATATTTGCCACTTTGAGAGGCAATTTTTCCTTTGTCGTTGTTGTCCCCTTTTGACTTCCCTGAATTAGCCTTAGGTTGGGTAGAACCTTGAAGCTTGATCTCACTAATGACATGGGAGAAATCATCTCTCAAGTGCATACGGGATGATACTGACCTGGTTGAGTCACTTGAAGGAGAGGAAGGAGAAGCAAAAGATTTACCTTTTTCATGCACATGGTGGGCCTCGGTTTTGAGTCTTTTGCTTGCGTGGGAGGACTGTACAAGTGAGTGTGCAGGGGAAATCTTAGCATTTGGGTTTACAGGTGGAGGAGGAGGTAATGACAAGTTTGGCTAGCCATGATGGTGGGAGACTGTTGGGTGAACAATCTCCTACCATCCATCATTATTGGGAACTTCAGGTTACAAATATAAATGAGGAGACACAGGGATACCAAGAACATGTTGGGGATGGAAGGGAGGCCTCTCTGGTCTAGGATGGACAATCCCTTGCCCAATCCAATTGAAAAATCCATCTTGAAAGAGTTGGTTTAGCTCTTGAGGATTGACATCGAAATGTATTGAGAATATGGGCCTTCTAGGCCCTATGTTCCAGTTTCCTCTACCCCTATTGTTTCGGCCATGACTTCCTCTTAATATCAAACAAAGTTTGGCTCAGAAATTAACATAAGACCCATGCAATCCAATCCATAATATTTATTTAATAATTGTCACATGAGCAGGGGGTGAAATAGGGTTGATGGGATATCTGGGGGGATTGTAATAAGCGAAAAAGTGATATCATTATAGGGAGTAAGAATATGATTATTGCTCGACAATTCATTAAATAACTAACTGTGCAAACAATACCAAAACATATCAACATCCATCTATCTCTGTGTCATTTTTTATAACTGTCATATAGAGTTTTAATTCAATTTTAGTGAACAGGGCATGCAAAATGAATTTGGGATTGTGAGGGGATTTATAATGAGCGAAAAAGTGAGAAAATGAGAGGGAATTATATGGATATTGTTCTTAAAATAAATTTAATCAATCAACTATCATAACTTTGTTTCAAATTTAATCCAAAAAACATCCACTTCCAAGACCAAACATTTAATTGTTCCTCAATTGCATAAAGATTGCTTGTTGTCTTCAATAAAACAATTTAATTTCCCATAAATCTTGAATCTATACCAATCTATGCATTTATATAATGACTACGCAAACATTTCCAATTCCATAGTACTGCATGCTCTAATGTTGATCTCTCCTTTTAAAAAACAACAATAATATGCAAAGAGAATCCATTTTTTATATCCAATATCCATTCTTGGCAATCAAATAATAATATACCAAGGATTAACAATCAATAATCAATTGTCATCAAATAAAAATTAGGCCCGATTTAATCACACACAGGTTCCTTTTTAAATCTAGACAAAGCCAAAGAACATTTAATGAGTATATCATACACACAAGTCTTCGACAATGTAATTGACATAATATTGATTCGACAACAACAGTCAACCCAAAAAATGTGACCCTGAGCTTGATCTCTGTGTGAATTAATATGTATAGACTTTCTTGTAAAACAATCATAATTTGCACGGTGATTCCCATAAGATGTATGAAGAGAAAAGATCGATATTGACACACAAGTATCTCTTTTAAACTTTGACAGAATCATGATCATGCTTGGTGAATCAATCACTCACATAGGTACCTTCGAAACTTTAAATGTAATCATGATCATGCTACGATTTAACATAGTAAGAAAGACCATAATGGACTAGAAGGAAAGCTCTCGGGCTGTAGGTAACCATACTTTTCTTTTATGTTCAAACAAATTCATCACAGAGAGGAAACATAGACATTCGACCAAGAGATGGTTTTTGAAGTGAGAGAGCTCATGCCATTTGTAATTACCACAATCATTAAACTGGTAATCGAAAATCTTGACCGACCCCAGAAGGTGCCCGAGGAAGGTATAAGCAAGTCAGACTCCAAGTCAGACTCTTTAGAATTTAAATGCAGATAGGTAATGAAAGTCTGCTTGACTTTAGAAAACACGGAGAGTTCATAATCTTTTACATCCTCAATAATTTACCACCAAGAAGCAACCATAAGTAACAAATATAATCTTGGAAGAACAAAGAGCCTTGCTCTTTTAAAACACGGCAGTCTTTCAACTTATAACCCCAATCTCTTCACAGAACCCTAAGATAATGCCCAAGTGAAAACAAGGCAATTCGAGCTCAACACCCAAGGCACACACAGATGCCTCTAAAACTTTATTGCAAAGAGGAAACGAGGGTTAATTTAAACAATGAAGGATACTCGAAAACACAGAGAGACTGTGTCTCTTTCCAAAATTCAGAAGGTCGATAACTTTCTAAAGAAAATGACAGTGAGGCCTCACAACATAACAATCATCATTATAGCAGAGATGAGAGGAGAAGTTGTGAAAACTCTTCGTGAAAAGAATGCTAGAACGCAACTCGTATCCATTCGATACATACACGGGCCTCTATTAAACATTTTGGGAAAAACAAGATTGGACTGTGGAAATCTTTTGGTGAAATGATAGTGAAGAACAAGCCATACAACTAATAGCTCGAGGCTTAGCCAAAAGAACCACACCACTGTCGACAGTTGCATTGCAACTTGGATAAAGAATCACAACAACGATCGAGAGGAAAAAGGGTTGACAGCAACTGATACCCAGACTGGTGGTTAAAACCCCTCAACAATAAAACTCAGAGCTCGTTGCACCATTGTTACCATTTTTCACGGAGAATCATCATAAAAAACAAATTTGACCGAGTTAATAACCAATGCGCAGACTTTACAATCAATAACACCCATTACTTCGCTTACAAATTCCAACATTTCACAGTAATCACAGAGAACCGATAACACAATATTGACACTCAGTCGAAAACTCAAGAAAACACAGAACCCATGCAATCCTAAGCCACCATTTGATTCATAATAAAGAGAGTCCATCATGGATGGAAAGCAAAGAGCCATACCTGTGAAAAAAATCGCTTCAATAACGAGCTGGGTTGAGTTTTCCCCTTCCAAACCTGAAATCGCGGAGCTTCCACAACCAACAGAGCAACAATGCAACTATGCTAGGATGACAGGCTCAAGGTTGGTTTGGAGTGACGTGTAGTAAATGCACGTCTCTTTCTCACCTTGCCCTATTCAATTCCATTTACGATCCATCCCATTAACATAACATCCACCATTAAAAACAAACCATATCCAATCTATAATTTAATTTCATATCTATTGTATATATTCGATGCCATATATATTATATAGTGCGCCACCTGAAACATATCATAACTATATGTTAACCTTATGTCATAACTTTAACAATAATCATATGTTAATGTTACCATATGTGCCTCCATATAACTCTTTAACAAAGTGCATAGTATAACAACTAAGTCCATCATTTCACGTTTGTCACAAGGTTTACATGTAATCTTTTAGCCATAGCTCTAGAACTTATACATAGTTTTTTCTTTTGTTTTGATCAATATCCAATTTTATTATCTTTTTCATAAATAATATATGGATTAGTAATCAATGTTATAACATAACATAGCACCTGTAAACAACATAATCCTCATACCCATGGTGTTGCCTTGTATCGCAAGTAAATTTCAACAGCATTTAGCAACAATGCATCAACCACCCATTTGCATATCAAATGAAACCAAGACTGCATCATCAAATGTATAGGGTTGTGTAAGCAACATCATAACAACAGCAACATATAAGTGTAATATGTCTATCTTTGCGCCTCTAGTCTACAAGGGGGTCCCACCTACTAGTTAAACATTATTCTCATAAATAAATAATAGCGCTTAGCAATCCTTCGCGGGCAGGATTCATCGTTGAAATTTTAATCATCAACACAAGGTTGTGGTAAACAATGCTTTTGAGATCCTTCCTTGGCTTGCACCCAGTGTTCAATGTGGATCTCCTTCGGCCATATTTTCCACTATAATTGGACACCTCGGAAATAGAAAAACAGTTGACACCAACAGAGCTCAACCCTGACTACATGGAACAAAAATCCACTAATCATATCATGGACACATAGGTCAAGGGAACTTGCCAGTAGAGGATCAAGTTTTAATGGGTTGTTAAAGCAGGGCAGCTCCTGCACCAAGGCAAGTGGCTCACCCGGGACCGAATTCAATAGAAATTTCATCATCTGATGGGGGAACTCAACGCAATGGATATCATTGCTTCCTAAGGGGGGAGGATTCATCTAGGTGTATATCGGTGGCCACCCACCTATTCCAACTGGATCATCTTGGAAATTTTTTTAGTTTGGTAGTTTTGTTCTTAGTTTTCGAGTCTTGAACTTCCGGGGTCGTTTTCAGGCCCTAAACAACGTTTTTGGGGCTCACAATTATAAATTTAATAATTAGGTATGTGTTTGACGGCATAATGTGTAGTCCTCGGATAGACCTTTCCAATGGGCTATCGTGTGCCTAAAACATAGATCGTATGCAAAAGTTACGACTCTGGGAAGTTGATGTATTAACTTACTCCAATGGGGCCCACGTGACTTTTCGCACTTCATCTCCTAGGGTTAGGTTTTTGGATGTCTAGGGTTTTTGAATTCATGTTTATTGTAAAAAGTATTTTAGAGCCTCATTGTAATCATCTTCTTGCGAATGAGCATAGTAGTCACATCTCTTCTCAGAGATAAGTTGTCACCATTCTAGCAAGCTTGTTTCAGTCTGCATTTTATAGTTTCAACATATTTCTTATTTAATAGAAGTCAAGTTTTATTGTATCTCTGTTATTATTCACTCTGTCTCTGTGTTAGTATTATAAATCTATGTTTTCATTTCGTTCCGCTCATAAATCTGGATCACCTCTTTTTCATAATTAGAGCATTCTTGCTTAGTTACTCTTTCAACATTTCATACTATCTCCTTTTGAGGAGTAGAACACATCATCCTCCAACTATTACTCAATAAAGATAGTTCAACCCCTTTAATATAGGACCAACCATGTATTCATGGCCTTATTCAGTCCAGGAAAGCACACTCCTTGCCTTATTTCCCTCTTACTTGGGCAGCCATACCATGCCTTCAAGCATATAAGTATGTGTGTGTGTGTGTGTGTGTGTGTGTGCCTTGTTTGCACATTTTATATCATTCATTCATGTTTATCTGATATTAATATCAGCCTTCTTTAAAGAGGAATTATGACCATCCACACGATTAGTCTCACAGACATATTCAATTCTTCCTTCATACTAGGAAAACCTATAACGCATTCAATCAATGCACTCAAGCATACACTTACCTACATAGATATTCAGCGTGCAAGTTCACTACTTACACCATTTTTTCATGTCATTCACACAAATTGACATTTCAAACTTCCATACCATTCCTCCCTAGTATCTTACAGTCATTCATATGGCAAGCCATGTTGAAAAGTCAACAAGAAACATGTGTCTAATTTACTTTTTCCTTAAATAAATTGGACAATAAATATTAATCTATTATCTCATTTATAACTGAGTGATTTGGAGTTGTAACAGAATTATAAGTGTAGTTAAGTGAGTTAAGCTTAGTTGTACT
>JASDQU010378675.1:0-11278 GCA_032191745.1 Picea mariana | reverse complement strand
TTGAGTTATCTCTTGAACACTGTATAAGCTATTTATGATAAGGAAGTTTTTGCTGGGTTTTCTTCCCCTAGAGGGTTTTCCGAGATAAATGTTGTGTCTCTTGTGAATGTGTATTTCTCAGTGATCTTGTTCTTATTATGCTCTTATCTATTGAAATGCAAAGAACTATAATAATGGCATAAACATTAACAAGATCAAGGTTGAATCTTAGGGAAGATCCACAACTGATGGAGAAGGATCTTCAACCTATCCCAAGAATCTCTAAGGTGGTTGGGTCTCTCCAAGCTTATATAAGGAGGCCTTCTCATGCCGAAATACATATGGATTTTTTAGAGATGCCAAACTTATGATCTCCTGAGAAGTGGTATTGAAGAGGAAACTGAAGGCATCAAACTTATGATCTCATAAGGGAGATAATCAGTGAAGCATAGTCATTTTGATCGTGGATTATTTGAGTAAGGGGATGGACAAGGAGAGCTAGAAGAGGCTATTGCAACTTCATCAAAGGTCTGTAAGTATTGTTATCGAGTTCTCATTAATACATGTGCTTGGACTATTTATTTCAAGGTTGTGTATGCCTAAATGAACTTGTCTTTGATGGATAGATCTAGTTTTGAATTAATCATGGTAGAATAGGAAGTTGTTTTGTCTTTGGTGTTATTGGATTGCAGGACTTGTTGAAGATCTTGGGGATCAAGGTTCAACTTGGACTAGGCAAGGACAAACATCGTAAAAGGCACATATTCTTCCTTTTATCTATTTGATTGACTTATCTAGGTTTAAAAGGATGTTAGTGACCAAAGTTAGCACATTTCTGTCTTGATCTTAGGGATTTAGGATTCAAGAGGAAATTCACTTGTCCGAGGGGGGATTTTCCTGTAACAGAAATTGGTGACTCCACTGGGGAACGAAGCTTTCAGTCTTGGTTTCCTTCTTCGGTCTTGTTTTTGGACTTTTCTCACCTTTATATCTTATTCATGCTATGTTTTTTATTCTTATATGTGTTGTTGTCTTTTGGATTCATTCCATACACACTCAATTTCTGGATTTTCCTGATTTTTTTTTTTTTTATTTCTGGACAAGTTTTTGAGTTATGAGAGGCCAGCTCTCCCCTGACTCTACCACCAGAGAGTTGGAAGTCCCTTTCAGGCTCCCACAGAGCGTTCCAATGCTCTGGTACCCTTGACACCAAAGCGTTGGTCTTTTTCTGTTAAAAAAACTTTTGGGAGTTGATCTCTGAGTCTACTTTTTGTTGATTCATCTGCTAGGGGTTAATACCATCTCAATGTGTCCTTGGTTTTGGCCTCCAACATCTTGATTTCTAAGAATTGATTATGTTTTCTTTGGATTGATGACCTTTTTCTTCCTTACTTTGAAGTCACTCTTCTTATTTGAAGATTTAGAGTCAATTTATTGTTTTCTTCTCATTTATCTGATTGAATGAAAGTTGTTGTGAGGAAATTCAAAGATCTATCCATTGTTCCATTTGATATTTGAGGTAATTTTTCCCAAACAATTCCTCTTGTCCTTACTTACATTTTCCCACATTTCAGATCACTTTTACTGTTTGATCATCATCCATTAGCCTTCTCCTACCTTCACTAGCAATTTCACTATTTTTTATGCATTTTGGGTGAGTTTTTCTTCATTTTTTTTTTATTGTTTTTTGAATTTTTGGGTGGCTCAACGCCCCACTATAGTCCATATAAGAGTGCTATCACTCCCCTACAGTTCTTTAGGGAGCACTGCAGCACTCTGTACCCTTGGAACAAGGAGCGTTGGTCTCCTTTTTGGAGGAGTTTTTCCCTTTTCTTCTCAGATTTTCTCATCTTGTTTTGTGGAAGTATTTACCTAGACTTTGTGATTGGTTTGTGAAGTTATTTAGGTTGGTATTTGGTGAATATAACCCCTTATTTCCTTGATTGGAGCTTGAAAATTTTTCAAAAATGTGAAATTTCCCTTTCTAGCTGCTTGTTTTGTCAAGACAATTTGAGTGATTTCTCTTTCTCCCTGTCTTTTCTTGGATTCTTCTCTGCATCTTCTTGTACTCCTTGAATAATTGATTGGTTGTATAATCCTTGATTTTGTTCTTGTCAGAACAAGTTTCTACTTGTTTTCTTTCATACCTCATTGCCTTGAGTGCATGCTTTGTTTGTAGCCTTTTTGCTTCGTGTCTTTTGCATCTGCATATGACTCTTTCTTCTGATTGAAAGTTGTGGAGCATTGAAGGATTTGTATTTAATTTCTTTATACATTTGAATCAAACAAAGAATATAGATGCATTCTTGCTTTTGGGTAGTGAAACTAGCTTGCATTTGAAGTAGCGAAATTGCATGGTTTTTGGCATTTTTTTGGTCTTGAATTCTTAAAATTTCCCCCCCTCATGGTCGAGGGGGGCCAAGAATCATGTATTGGTGTACAGTCTCTTTGACTCATTTCTTGAAGATCTTAACATTGATGAGTTTAATAAAAAAATTGGGACATTATGCATTTGGGAATGATAAAAATTTTCTCCTCGTAATATAGCTTTCATCGAAATGAAATATTTGCATTCTGATTTCTTTGCATTGTTTAGAGTCGGTCAAAACATCATTTAGTCCACGCCATTTTCCTCTTGAGTAAACAACAGCCTTAAAATCAAGCGCTAAACTAAAATTTATCAGAAATTTTTACATTTTCTGTTAGAAAACCTACATTAGCTTAAGGTGTAGGGCTTTGGAATAGGTTGAAAGGATAACTTTCCAAATTTGTCAAACAAACTTAGCATCTTGCAATAGGGAGAGAAAATCCAATTTTTGTTTAAGATTATTGGGATCCCCCTCTCACACAGGGGTTACGCACGAGTTCGAGTTCGGGAGAGTTACAAAGATTATCCCTCCATGGTTCAATCATTTGTAGTAGTCAGATCGTATATTGAGGGTTCTTCTTGAGGCTCAATTGTCTTCATTTGGTCTCGGTGCTTCGTGAATTATGAATCTGTTCGAGGTCCTTTGGATTTCTACCTGTCCACTTGTCCTCATTTCTCTCAAAGGATTTTGGACTTGTTATCCTGCCCATACGTTTGGACTAGACTGTTGATTGTACCCGCCCAGGGGCTGACTGCGAGTTTGTGACCTTAGCAGCCATAATCTTCAAGGTCTTACACGAGGTGACGGTGAAGGGAAGTCTCACTGTACCTGGAACAGACGTTGGTCAAACTCACTCAGGCTCCTTGGAGGGTAAATCCACAATTACTACGTGGAACCTTGCACCAAGGTGTAAGTCCAATAAGCAAGTCGCCAACGTAACTAATCCACCTGCTCTACCCCAGATCCTTCCTATATTGATCGCACGATGTTGGATTTCATCACCAACTAGTGGTTTCATTATGGGAAGTTGTGTTTGATTGTTTGCTTCTTATATTCATAGAGTGTGTTGTTTGTTTTACTTAGTGGACCTTAGGTCAAGTCATTGTTAATGGAATCAACTCCTAGGAGTACCAATGGAGGAACCCCTTGTCCTGGGGAACCTTTCACTTTTCCTTCTTTTGGAAATATTGGTCCTCCGTACATTGCCACACCGAGTCTTTCGAGACTCACCATCAGATTAATGGTTTGGTTGTTCCCCACTCCGATGATATCGGATCTTCCCAATGCTTCGGCTGCACCTAATACTTCAAATGTAAGTACACCACCCATACATCAACCTCATGTCAACTTTTCACCTTCTTCACCCATTAAGTCTCCTTCCCTTTCTCCTTCTTCACCTAGTGAAATCTCTAAAGCAAGTAGCCAGGTTGATAAGAAGAAGAAGAAATAGAAAGAGAAGAAAAATAAGAACTTGAAAAGGACCAACCCTCCAACCATATCAGATGTTGGATCCAAGCAACCAGCTACTATTAATCGTACTGGGAGCATTGATGAGGTCAACAAGATTAAAACAAAGAATCTGAAACCCAAATTCCCTTGCAATCTTTGTAAGGGTGACCACTTTATGAGGGATTTCCCTAGTCTTCCCAAGGTCTTAGAAATGTGGTCCTCCATGTCATCGGCCCCTGCTTGACATGTTGGTGACACTCCGTAAACTAGTGACGTTAAGGTTGGTAAGAAGAAGACAATTGTCAAATTACCTTGTATGTTATGCGAAGGTGATCATTATTCTCACCTTTGTCCTCGAATGGACGAGGCTTCTTATATTTTGGAAAAGCTTCAACTTCCAACTGGTTATCGTAATATTTCCCCCAACCCATCTTTAGTTGATGAAATGGTCAATCTGGTTCCATCCCTGGTCAGTCTGGTTGATCAGGTGGTCAATCTAGTTTCATCCTCGGTTAAACCACTAACCAAAGTAGTTGATCCAGTTTCGACATCGATCAACCCCACTTTTCATCTGAAAAGTGAAACCCAAGTGACTGATCCAATCTGTCATTGGCCAGTCCCACTCTTCATCTGAAGAGTGCCAACGTGGTCAATCCCACTCCTCCTCTGATGAATGCCAAAGTGGATTCTCTGGTCCCTTCATTGTTCAGTCTAGTTGATCATGTCGTCAATATTTTCACGTCCTTAATTAAACCAATTGACAAAGTGGTTGATTCGATCCCATCTTCGGTTGATCTCGCTCTCCCGTTAGAGAGTGCAACCCAAGAGGTCAATCTGTTTCCACTTGTCGAACCCATTCACCCTTTGGAGAATGAAACCCAAGTGGTCGATTTGATGTCGTTATCAATCGATCCTACTCTCCCGCTAAAGAGTAAACCTGATTCTGCCCACATGTTTCTCATTGATACAGAATATACCATGTTGGGGGGCATTCCTCCTTCTCCCATGAAACCCCCTCCAAGTAATGAGGCCCTCCTTTTTTATTGGGATGTGCTAACTGGACCTCATCTTCCCTCTCACATTACTTTCAATATTACAGTACAGGTTTGTGGTCAGTATGTTCCTCATGTGCTGATAGATGAAAGTTCGTCTGTTAGTATTTTGTCCTCTATTGCTTGGAAAACTTTGGGTTATCCTCATCTTGTGCCAGTTACCCAAACTCTGTTCTCTTTTAACAGAATAACCAATCACCCTTTAGGGATCCTTCCCTATTTTCCCATAACTTTGGGAGGGAAAACTATCTTTATTGATGTTATGGTAGTCCAGGACCCCTTGGATTTCAATTTACTCCTTGGGAGAGATTGTGTCTATGCCATGAAAGCTATTATGTCCACTCTCTTTCATGTGATATATTTCCCTCACGATGGAAGAATGGTGACTATTGATCAACTTTCGTTTATTGGCCCTGACTTGACAATCAACCCAATGACCTCCCTAAATGGGTCTTATATTCAATCGGTATTACCCCTACCACAGTTCAATTATGTAGAGTTGTCTCTCATGACTTCAACTTCCGATGACTTAGATCCGGTAGTTGACATGGTGATCTCTTCAGTAGGGCTATTGGATCTTGATCTCCTTACCCCTGTCGCATCCTCGACATGTGTTCCTTCCAGAGAATTGTTCTTCCATCCAGTGAAGATCTCTTGGAATCCATGACTAAGTTTTGTCCCTTGACATAGTGTCCTTCCAGAGTGTTATCCTCTTGGAAGCCATGATCAAGTAGCGTCCACGAGCATAGTTTTTCTTCTCTATGGCAAGCTCGTTAAAAAATGAAACAGAATTCACGAGCATAGTTTCGCTTCTCTGTGGCAAGCTCGTTAAAAAATGAAACAGAGGCTATGAGCATAGTTTTCCTCTTTGTAGCAAGCTCGTTAAAAAATGAAACATAAATTTGGGGACTGAACCCTAAGCCTTGATCATAGTTCTTTTTCTGCGACAAGATCGTTAAAAAATGAAACAGTCCTTCGAGTCAATTCTTTCATTAGGTCTCATGTTTGAACCTTCATTTCATCCACCCCAATCCTTTTTCTCCATCTAGTAGAGAAATTGGTGAAAACCTCAAAGTCGGTGAATGAATTGAAGCTTGGGGGGCATGTCTCCAGCCTTTGATTATCATTCGGGAGTTATGCTGCTAGCTTTTCAAGCTGGGGGAAAAATACCAACCATCCATGGGTATCCCAACCTTTGGAGATTATGTTGGGAATTTACAAGCATACTTTAATTTTGTTTCAAGCTTGTGTAAAAATGAAACCAATAACGACCATGGTCTTAGTTCCTTCTCATGCTCAAAAAAAACATGAGAACGCAACCGAGTAAACTTTTGTCTCTTTTTCGGACTCGCATGGACACACGAAAAAGGAACCCCCTGGAGTCTCTTTTAATCTCTTTTCAGACTCTCTAAATATGAAAATCTTGTCGAGTGATCTTGATTACTTTCACACTCGTTAAAAGGTTTGAAAGGGCATCTTGTGAGTGGTATTTTATCTCTTTTTAAGCCTCATGAGACTAACATTATGAAAAAGGACAACCCTGGAGTCGTCTTTAATTTCTTTTCAGACTCTCTAAACATGAAAAATCATTGAGTTTACCTTCTCTGGACTCATTAAAAATATACATCGAAGGGCCCATACGGGACCGAACCCTTACTTCTTCTAGTTCGTTAAAAAAAGGAAGAGGGACTTACTAAAAGTGAGTTATATTGAGCATGTGTTACCCTCCTCGAGCTTGTTAAATTAAAAAGAGGTACTCGTCTATCTAGATGGGGGAAAATTTTGAAGGAAGCAAGCCAAGCAGTTTTTGAAAACATCACCAGTCACTCTTACAGTCGCCTTTGAAAAAGGCACTTTGTCTTGGCATACATTTTAATCCATTGAACCTCTGCACTAAACCAATCCTCTGATTTTAGTTACTCCTTTGGGTCACCCGACGAAAGTCACAATATCCACTACATCATCATGTTTTGTTCCATGTCATGTTTATGTTGTTGTGCCTCAGTGTTTAAGGGAAGTATGTTCCTCAAGAGTCAGCCATCACAAATATCTTGTTTCAATACCCGTGTCAGTCCATGTTCATTTGATCTACAAATTTACATCTTTGTGTCAGTTTTGTGTCATTGATGGGGGATACATCAAGGCCCTCCTTCGACAAGTCTGTTCATGTCAACTTCAACACATTATCTGGGAACTAGACTTAGAAACCAGTTAGTACCTTGGGACCTGCATGCCTCAATGGAAGGCCTCCCCACTTCCAACAGTGGGTTTACATCATTGACTCATGATCGGATGATTCCACGAATGTTCAACTTCAGATCATCTATTCACATTCGTTGGAATGTACTCTGGTACCTTGGGAATCATTGACATCAATGGTGATTTCCCTCGCACTTGTTAATGGTTTACCTCATTGACCAGTAATCAAGTGGTTTCTGCCATGTTCGACATCAGAACATCTATTCACATGGTCAGATTTGTACTGCATCAGGATCGGTATGAATACCTTGGGTTGAGTAATCACTCTATTATGCACTTTGCCCAGATTGCAACGAAGTTTCTCTTGAATATTGACACATATACTGTCACATAGATCCACTTTGTATTGGTCTGCGGCTATGTTTTGTCGTCTCGTAGATCCACTTTGTATTGGTCTGCGGCTATGTCTTGTCGTCTCGTAGATCCACTTTGTATTGGTATGCGGCTATGTCTTGTCATCTCATAGATCCACTGTGTATTTTTCATGGCTACGATCAATTTATGTCATGGAAGTATAGATCCACATTATATCTTCGGTGGCTATACCTTTTGTCAATATAATTATGGATCCATAGTGTATCTTATGGCGACCATACCTTGAAACTCTTTATCACTCAAGCATAGGTATGCCTTCCTTGGGTTTGAAACATTTCATAATATTTGTTTGATGGTTGTGTGCAGCTTCTACCAGGTTCTCCACGTCCATACCCTTGCTCGAAAAAGTCTACAAAGTACTTCAGTCATCAGTTTTCGTCTTCTAACTTTGCACTTTGGGGGGAAATTTGTTACACATCAAAATTACTCATTTCAATGATGACCTATTGTCATCATTACAAGTGTCGCATTTTGGACACAAGTGTCACAGACAGCATACAGTCATCTTTCCCATGTCGTGTCTTGAATGACATCACAAGGAACACTTGAAGACACCCTCACGTACTGGTTAAATAAGAAGAAATTGTTTGATGAAGAGTACAAATATTTTTCCATAAAAAAAACCACTTAAAAATGAATTTTGAAGGCCAACGCTCCCCTACCCACTATTAGGGAGTGCTAGCACTCCTTGACCTTCTTTGGGGGAGCGTTCTAGCACTCTATGCACCCTTCTAGGGGAGCACTGGGATTTTTTGAGGAAATTTTGGGTAGGGCTCTCCTACCCACTGTCAAGGAGTGATAGCACTCCTTTCCCTCCTTTGGGGGAGAATTGAAACACTCTATACCCCATTCTGGGGGAGTGCTAGGATGTTTGAGGAAATCTTGGGTTGTTGAGGAAAATCAGGGAAAAATACCCCTCATATCTGGAGTTGGTTGGATTTGAATCTGAGGTCAAGGCTAGATCTTAGGGAATATCCACAACTGATGGAGAAGGATCTTCAACCTATCCCAAGAATATCTAAGGTGGTTGGGTCTCTCCAAGCTTATATAAGGAGGCATTCACATGGCAAAATACATATAGATTTTTTAGAGATACCAAACTTATGATATCATGAGAAGTGGTATTGAAGAAGACATTGAAGGAATGAAACTTATGATCTCATAAGGGAGATAATTAGTGAAGCATAGTCATTTTGATCATGGATTATTTGAGAAAGGGGTTGGACAAGGAGAGCTGAAAGAGGCTATTGCAACTTCATCAAAGGTCTATAAGTATTGTTATCGAGTTCTCATTAATACATGTGCTTGGCATGTTTCTTTCAAGGTTGTGTATGCCTACATGAACTTGTTTTTGATAGATAGATCTAGTTTTGAGTTAATCATGGTAGAATAGGAAGTTGTTTTGTCTTTGTTGTTATTGGATTGCAGGACTTATTGAAGAGCTTGGGGATCAAGGTTCAACTTGGACTGGGCAAGGAAAAACATCGTAAAAGGTACATCTTCTTCCTTTTATCTCTTTGATTGACTTATCTAGGTTTAAAAGGATGTCAATGACCAAATTTAGCACCTTTCTGTCTTGATATTAGAGATTTAGGGTTCAAGAGGAAATCCACTTGTCCACAGGGGGATTTTCCTGTGACAGCAACTTCAACTTAGGAGACCAGAATAACTATGCCATGCTAGCTCCCCACTGCTACTTAACAAAGGAAACTAGAAAGAAAACTCACCTCATCTCACATCCATGGATTAAGGGGTTGGTGTAGTCCATCGTATTGAATGTGATAAAGATCCTGCATTTTGGCCACCACCAGGAGGTTAACGCTTGCGTTAAACTCCTTCTGTCATGCTATCATGGCAGATACTTATGGATTGATAGGAGGATTATTGTGGATATGATGTTGATCCACTGGATCACAGGTCTAAGTGTGAAGGGTCCTGACCCTCAACAATTTTATCCATAGAAGGCCTTAGACTGATCTTTGGTGCAATGCATCAAAGAAGCTTACCGAGAAGTAGAAAAAGGAAAGAGAGGTTACAAGGAAGCCTCTATACAGGATGGCGTAGTGTGCCTTGCTTTCCAACTCCTAGCTGGAAAGCTAGTAAGGAACAACTGCCCCACACAGGTCATCAGGTTCATGGTGGACCTTGCAGGAAAGTGTGTGGAGGGCATGTAGATGAACTCGGTGAACTACCTCGTAAATGAGCTAGAGAAGGATTGTCACGAAGCCCAGGACTTGGGATACGAATTTCATTACAGCTGGTTGATCATCTTGATCACATTTGTCGCTTGGAAGATGCCCGAAGGAGCCATTTTCCCAGAGATCGAACCTACGGATCCCTTGGTCGCTCGTTTTCCACCTTGTGGTACACCAACGACATGATGAATCAGTGGAATTCCAATGTTGTGTTCCATGCATACTATCAACAATTAAAGTTCACCATAAAATCATTCTCATGTATGACACCACGCACCTTGCATCAATACTGACCCATTGCGAAGTTTCATGTTGATCCCCATTTCATCTACATCACCGTGTGAAGAGATTAGCACCAAGAAGAATTGCAGTCGTACTACAAGCTGACGGATGAAGATATGGAGAAGATTACAAACGAATGGTTGGAGGAATTTCTTGTACATGTCGCCGATGAAGAATTATCCAACACTGACACCATAGGAAGCCTGATAGTCACACGAGTTGAACATGACACACAGTCCAGTGGGATGAAGAAGCATAAAAAGCAGGTTGAAGTCCAACACATAGAGAGTGATGGAGAGGACAACACTTCTGGAGATAACGGGTCGGATTCGCCAAGAGGAGGAGAAGATGAAGCAGAAGCACAGGGAGGAGGAGATGAAGAGAAAGGAGGAGGTGAAGCTACACCACTTGAAGATCCCCCTATTGGGATAGTAACACCGCAAAAGAGGAAGGTTTCTCCGAAGAAACCTTCAGCAAGAAAGAAAATGTGTGCCAATAAGCCACAATTGGAGGCCACTCTCACTGAGGAAGACATCAATCTATTTCGCGGAGCTATGGGGGATGCCATAGATATGGAGAGAAGCAGGAGGTGTTATATGAAGGGATTGAGAGGTACTTGAAGGAAGTGTATCAAGTTGTTCACTTGGTCCACACATTACCTACTACGTCGTCTGCACCTTCCTCGTCACAAACTGCATAATAGTTGGATGAACCAACCCAATTGAGAAGGCTGGAGGATGCAACAGAAGATTATTTTTAGAGAGCTCGGGAAGAGAAAGAGAAGGCCATAGAATCTTTGAAAAAGGATAAATACAAATTTCTAGTACAATTACGAGCAGCGCAGGACAGTGTAGTTTCCCATGAAAGCAACAAAGCAGAGTTTCAGGTGAAGCTTCAAGAGGAAAAATCCCAGCTACAGAGGGAAAAAGAGAAATTGCTTGCAAAGTAGGTTGTGAACAAAGAAGCAGTAAGTAAAGCATGTCACTCTGTGCCAGGCTTCGCACAGGAGGAGCAAGAGTCAGTTGAATTTCAAATAGTGAAGCTCGTAGAGACCCTTGTTGGATAACTGAGAGGGGGGGTGAATCAGTTGTTACCGTGCTTAAACAATTATGTTTCTTTTAAACTCTTTGCAGAAACACTGAATGATGATCAAATTAATGCAGGGAAATAAACAATGGCACATTCATCATTAGTCACACATATATGAGAAACACAGAGACAGATATTTCCTGAGGAAACCCATACAGGGTAAAAACCTCTTTTTCTTTATATGATAAGTAATGGTTACATTCTTTACAGTATCATACATATGAGCACC
>JASDQU010378674.1:0-11278 GCA_032191745.1 Picea mariana | reverse complement strand
TTTTCCAAGGTTGTGATGCAAAGTTGAAATCTGATCTATATGAGGTTGTTAATCAATATGATGAAATGTTTAAGGAACCAAAGGGATTACCTCCAAAAAGGGGTATCCAACATGAAATTCAATTGCAGCAAGATTGTCCTCTTCCAAACATTGGTATGTACAAGATGTCGGTCATAGAGAATGCCAAAATTAAAAAACAAATCCAAGAGTTTCTCGACAAAGGGGTTATTGTACCAAGCTCATCGCCATGTGGATCTCCAATTGTGTTAGTGCCAAATAAATATGGTACATAGCGTATGTGTGTTGATTTCAGGGCTTTGAACAAAATTACAATAAAGAATCGCTATCCTCTTCCTAGAATCGATGATTTGCTTGATCAATTGAAAGATGCTAAATATTTTACTAAGTTAGATTTGAGAAGCAGATATCATCAGATTAGGATTGTCGAGGGAGACACATGGAAGACAGCTTTCAAAACAAAGCAAGGTTTGTTTGAATGGATGGTAATGCCTTTTGGACTTTGCAATGCACTTGCTACTTTCATGAGAGTTTTGAATGATGTCTTAAGGCCTTTTCTTGATGATTGTGTTATTGTCTACTTGGATGATATTTTGATCTTTAGCAAATCTCGTGAAGAGCATGTTAAGCATGTAAAACAAGTTTTGGATATTTTGAGAAAGGAAAAGTTGTTTTTGAAGATGTCCAAATGTGAGTTTGGAAAGACTTCACTTATTTACTTGGGACATATTGTTGGTGGAGGCGAATTAAAAATTGATCCCTCCAAGGTCAAAGTCATATTGGAATGGCCCAAGCCCAACAATGTGACAGAGGTAAGATGTTTTTTGGGAGTAGCCCAATATTGGAGAAAGTTTATTGCTATATTTTCTTCCATTGTAGCTCCATTACATGCAGTGACAAGTGTCAAGCAAGTTTTCCAATGGGGAGGCAAGCAAAAGAAGGCTTTTGATACTTTGAAAGAGAAGATCAGTTCAATGCCAGTTCTTGCACTTCCAAATTTAAGACAACCTTTTGAAATCCAAACAGATGCAAGCAATTATGCAATGGGAGCAGTCTTGCTAGAACATGGTAAGCCCATTTGTTTTCATTCTGAAACTTTTAATGGTGTCGTGATTAACTATCCTACTTATGATAAGGAGTTGTATGCATTGGTACAAAGTGTGAAAAAATGGAAACATTATTTGTTGGGGAAAGAAACCATTATCCACACAGATCATCAACCACTGCAATACTTACAATCACAAACAAAGCTACAACAAGCTAGGCACTTCAGATGTATGGGTTTTCTACAACAGTTCCACTTGGTCATCAGGTATAAGAAGGGCATTTATAAAAAAGTTGTTGATATGCTTTCAAGGCCTATTATTAGTGCTTCAATTATTCTTAAGCATAGTCCTATCATGCATGAGAGTTATGTTGAGCAATATGCTTTAGATACTGATTTTAAAGAAGTATATGAGACTTTGTGTCATTCTAACCATGTTGAGGAATTCAATTACCATGTGCATGATAATCTTTTGTATCATCTTAGCAAGCTATGTATTCCACAGGGTGAAAGAATCAACATAATAAGAGAAGTCCATTCTTCTCTTATTGCTGGTCATTTTGGTGTAGGCAAGACAGTGGCTAATTTGCAAAGGTACTGCTATTGGCCTAAACTGAATGAAAGTGTTTCGAGATATGTTCGAGGATGTTCGTTATGTGCCACAAGCAAACCTAGCAATCGAAAGTTGGGTTTGTATACTCCATTTCCGGTTCCTTCTCATCCTTGGGAAAGTATTTCTATGGACTTTGTAGGAGGTCTACCTATCTCTAGATGAAATCATGATTATCTTTATGTTGTGGTTGATCTATTTAGCAAAATGTGTATTTTGATGCTTTGTAAGAAGCAGGTTACAGCTGAGCAAATGGCACAAATGTTCTTTCAAAATGTTTGGGTGCATTTTGGATTGCCTAAATCCATTATCTCTGATCGACATTCTCGATTTGTTGGAAGTTTTTGGTCGAGTTTATGGGCACTCATGGACACCAAACTGAAAAAGAGCACAACTTTTCATCCGCAAACCGATGGTCAGACAGAAGTGGTAAATAGAACAGTGGTGCATATTCTTCATGGTTATTGCAACAAGCATCCTAAACTTTGGGATTAGCATTTACACTACATTCAACATGCTTACAATTGAGATAAGCACTCTTCAAATCAAACATCGCCATTTGAAGCATATTTTGGCTATTTGCCCAAATCTCCTTTAGATTTTATCTTTGGGAAGGATATTGCTATTGATGGTCAATATGACATTGATAGGGCAGAAAAGTTCATTGAACAAATTCAGTCGATACATCAGATGGTGTAAGAGCAGTTGGAAAATAGTCAAGCCAAGTACAAGATGAGACATGACAAGCATCGTGTTGATCACAGTTTCCAAGTTGGAGATGAAGTTTGGATTTACATTAGTAAGGATAGGCTTAAAGGTGAAGGTAAAAAACTCAAACCAATTTGATATGGTCCTTTTAAGATTATCGACAAGATTGGTAACAATGCCTTCCGTTTAGATTTGCCTCCTTATATGCAAATGTATGCAGTTGTTAATGTTGAGAATTTGAAATTGTATGAGCCTCCTTTGATCGATGATCAAGAAGAGCATGTTCAGATTCCTTCTATAGATGATTTTTCCCCAGAATATCTTACAGAACTGCATGAAGACACAATCCTTGACAGGAGAATGCGAACTTCAAAACGAGGAAATGTGGAGTATCTTCGAGTTCGTCTTAAAGGTACAAATCCAAGAAAATACAAGTGGATTGAGGTTGGAAAGGTGAGGGAGCTATACCCTCATATTCAAATAGACTGAAAATAGTCTTTTGGAGGTACAAAAACTTTCCAATGGGGAGGTGTGATCCAGGGGATCAAATTTTGCTCAAAATTCAAAGTGCTCGGAATTGCTTCAAATCGAATGGGAGTGTAGACCTTGTCATTATGAACCCAATGCAACTTGTTTAGGTTCAAACAGACATCGAGAGCAAGAGATATCACGTTCTGTTCAAAATGACAAACAAGAAAAAAAAAGGGATGCTGACTGTACAGTCCGTACGGATGCTGATGTGGCAGGCCGTATGACACATGGCAGGCCATACGACACATGGCAGGTAGTTATATGGACAGTTGGCATGTGACATGGCTTGTTTGCAGTGAACAGGATGGCGACACGTGGCCCAATTAATGGTTGCCACGTGTCACATATATATTGGTTTAAAATCTTTGCAACCGGCAGGACTCGACCCCGTGACCTCCGGGCAGGGGAAGAGACTTGGGAAGGGCCGCCAACCGACGCACCACCGTATGAGTCTTATTATATAAAAAATTTTGAATATATTTAAAATTGCATTTGTGTATGGTTGGTGCGAGACATGGCTGGGGCTTAGCCCCAGCCCCTGGTCGTATATACAATACATATGACCATTGTTATATCGTTGGTGTGTGCGCGGTTGTGTTTTGATTTGGTTTCAACGGTTATACAAACAACCTGCCACTTGTCCATTAACCATTGGATTTTGGAAACGGGGCCTATTTTTGCACTTGCGCGGGGTCATATGGGTCACACGACCATAGCCTTGGCAGTTAGGGGCTAGGTGCGCCCGTAACCATCCAACAGTTTGTACGGTTTGTGCGGTTGCATCCGGTGCTGGGTTTTAATGCATAAAAGCACGTGGGGGCTAGGTTGAGCCAATAAGGGTGCAATTTGTCGATGCAGAGACAACAAGCTTGAAGGGGGACTTTCAGGAAGCCTGTCTTCTTCAATTTTTGGCCAAACGAGGTGCCGAAAAAGCCCAGCTAGGGGTTTTTGGACGTTCTAAAGCCATTGGAGCCATCTATTTGGCATTTTGAGCATTGTAAAGCACATTTTTTATCACTTTGAGCAAATAATACAAAAGATCCATTGGAATCTGGACCAGGAGATGTAGCCGAAGAGAGGGGTGAACTCCTTTATCATTTGTTGTGTTATGTGTTTTCTGTTCACTGTTTATTGCTACTATTTATATGCATCTTGAATGAGTAATTTATATAAAAATTTTGTTGCAAAGTTGATCCATTTGCATTTTAACACATAACTTAAATCTTGCAAATAATTTCAAGAATACAAGTCTTCTTCATTTTTAGATCAATCCAGATTCTGAACCATCCATCAGTAGAATGGAAGAAGAAGAAGGAAATACAACTACAGAGACTGAGACCTTTGGGTTTCCAATCTTGGATATTTCCATAAACGTCAGCATGAAGTATATCTCACTATCATCGTTACCCACTTTCAGAGGTATGTCAACTGAAGATCCAGATTTATTCTTATTTGAGTTTGACATATTTTGTAGAAGCTATAACTACTTAGATGATCCCCAAAAACTTAAGCTTTTTCCTACTACAATGAAAGATTCATCCTTAAGATGGTTCGTGAGCTTAGGAGAAAATACAATCCTTTCTTGGGATCAAATGAAAGACACATTTTTACGAAAATATCAAGACTATTATAAGGATAATGTTAAAAATGACATCTTTAAAATGCATCAAATAGAAGATGAAAGTCCTGAAGACTACTTAGAAAGGTTCTTATATAACTATCAAAAGTCAAAGCTATTCACCTCAGACCTAGCTATAGTAAGAACTGTATTCTTGAAAGGTCTTAGGGATGATTGCATAGAAGTTTTAAACTTGTTGAGTTCAGGAGATGTACACCAAAAACCTTTTTCAGAAATTGCAGATTACTGTAGAAGATACTCAAGAGGACAAGCTAAAATAGGAAAAGGACCAAGAGATCCTTTTAGCAGAAATACAAAGAAAAGTTCAGGGACTGTCACTAGAACTGAATTAGGAAACTTATTGGAGAACTTTAAAATAGACATCTTAAGCACAATAAGTAACCAATTAGATACTCTGAAACTGAAAAAGAAACAAGAAGAAGATGCTTTAGCAATATTTTGTCATAGATGCCGAAAGAAGCAAAACAATGAGAAAGAATGCCCATTAAATTTCATAGAAATCTATGGTATGTGTACACTAGAACACCCCACATCTGAGTGTCCAACCTTGCTTGAACTACAAGCCATGTATAGGGGAGGAGGAGTCTCACAAGAATAGCCATACCCTTCTAGAAGACCTTGGAGAGCCCAAAATCCAAATACATTTTATGATCCTAATACACAATATCAACAACAACAATGGGGTCCTTCCCCAATGACTTATCCAGAATGGACACCTCAGCAAACTTAGCCTTGGAAACAAGGTTGGAGGGGAACTATGTATGGAAATCCCTCTTACCCTACATATCCACAGTACCCTGCAAACATTTCCCAATTACTACCTGGATTCAACCCACCACGGATGCAATATTTATTCCCACCTCCTTTACAACAACAATTTACAACCCCCTTGAATCCTAATCAGTAGCAGCAAGTATCTATAAATCCCAATCAACAACCATAAAACCAAGATGCCCACAATCCTCCGAGACTAACAACAATCCCTGCCCAGCCAATCCCTAACCCCAATAACTGACCCACCCACCCTGTACAGAATACATAAGTTCAAACCTTTCCCACCTATGAAATTCAACTATGATCGGGGAAAGTTGTAAACTAATCAAATCCTGCAGTAATAATTCAAGAAGAAAATGATAATCATTTTGAGGAAGAAAACACTCAAACCACCCCTGTAGAAGAAGAGGCCTCTCCTCCTATCCCAATCACTTCTCAGTCCGTACGAGTACCCCAACAAATTAATCTTCCACCTTACCCCGAAAGACTGTTAGTGAAGAAACCTGACCCACCCATACACAAAGATATAGAAGATGAATTACGAAATGTGTGCATAAAAATACCTCTGCTACAAGCTATTAAGGATATCCCTATTTACGCCAAAATTATAAGGGATCTTTGCATTAAGAAACTAGGAAGGAAGAAGAAGGAACCTCCTCTTGTTCAGGTAGTGGGACAATTATCTGAATTCATTTCTGAAATGCCATACAAATATAATGATCCTAGAAACCCAATTGTCACTATTGAAATTAATGGCATTTATCTACCAAACACACTCATTGATTTGGGTGCAGGTATTAATGTAATGCCTTTTGACACTATGAAGAAGCTCCAAATCAATCAGCTAAGACCAACCCAAATCATGACTGAGTTGGCAGATAAGTCAGTCATTAGCCCTGTAGGAAGTCTAGATGACGTCATAGTCACCCTAGCTTCTTGGGAATATCCTGTAGACTTCTTAGTCATCTATTCTAAATCATCCTCCAAACTAGGACACCCTGTGGTTCTTGGTCACCCTTGGCTGGCCACAGTAGATGCCTTTATCAGCTGTCGGTCTGGTGAGATGACTATATCCAATGGCACACATAGCCAAAAACTTGTTCTTTTCCCTCCTGCCCAACCAGCACAAGAAATACATATTTGGTTAGAAAAACCTTATGGAGAGGAAGATTGCATCAGACCTCTGTTAACACTTCAACAAGTAAAAGGAATACAAGAACAATCAGATGAACAAGTCTTAAGCTTATTTTTGGCTGACACAAATTGCATTGAATACCCAAGGTATTTTGTAGAATTATCAAATATTTTTAGTTCTGAATTTCAACAAACTTGGCACCCTGATATCACTCAATTATACACTTTATCACCAGCCCCCTCAGATAAGGAGGGAACTACTGAATTTGTTGAGATCAGCCCAGGAAAACCCTTGTATATTAACTCTAGTTTGGAACCAGAACAAAAGACACAAGTGATTGAAATGCTCCAAAGACAATTTGATGCCTTGGCATGGGATTATGCAGACATGAAAGGCATTCACCCTGACACATGCACACATCATATCTACACTAATGACCAAATTAGACCAATCAGACAGCCTCAACGAAGGATGAATCCAACCCTTAAAGATATTGAAAAAGAGGAATTGCAAAAAATCCTCCAAGCCAATCTCATATACCCCATTTCAGATAGTCAATGGGTATCTCCACTTGTCATAGTTCCCAAGAAAAATGGTAAGTGGAGAATATGTGTAGACTTCCGGGAGTTAAACAAAGCCACCCATAGGGATTACTTTCCCTTACCATCTATTGATCAAGTGCTGGATACCCTGTCCGGAAAGAAGTATTTTTCATTCTTGGATGGGTTTAATGGTTACAACGAGATACAAATAGCACCCGAAGACTAGGAAGAGACCACTTTCACCTGCCCTTGGGGCACATATGCTTATAGGGTGCTCCCTTTCGGACTTTGCAATGCCCCAACCACTTTTCAAAGAGTTGTCCTAGACATTTTCTCTGACTTGACCAATGATTGTGTGGAAGTCTACATGAATGACTTTACAGTCCATGGACAAGACTTCCAGGAAGCATTGGCTAGTTTATAAAAAGTCTTGATTAGGTGTAAGGAAACTAACCTTTCCTTAAGTAATGAAAAATAAAAAATGATGCTCACTGAAGGTATTGTTTTGGGACATCACATTTCCCGTTCTGGCATGAGAGTTGATCCGGCAAAGATTTATATCATCACACAAATCAGAATACCTTCCTCACAAAAGGAAGTCCACAGCTTTTTAGGACATGCTGGCTACTATAGAAGATTCATTCCAAATTATACAAGCCTAGCTACCCCTTTATTTAAATTATTATCCAAAGAAGCTGAATTTAAGTGGGATGATGAATGCCAAATATCTTTTGAAATTCTAAAATAGAAATTGTCAACTACCCCTGTATTAAGAGGACCAAATTGGTCCCTTCCTTTTCATATCTGTACCGATGCCTTAGACACATCCCTTGGGGCAGTCCTTGGAAAAAGAGAAAATCAAATGCCCTATGCTATTTACTTCATCAGTAAAAATCTGTCTCCAGCTGAAGTTAATTATACGGTCACGGAAAAGGAATTGCTAGTTGTAGTCCATGCTATCAATAAATTTAGACACTATATTNAGCTGAATTTAAGTGGGATGATGAATGCCAAATATCTTTTGAAATTCTAAAATAGAAATTGTCAACTACCCCTGTATTAAGAGGACCAAATTGGTCCCTTCCTTTTCATATCTGTACCGATGCCTTAGACACAGCCCTTGGGGCAGTCCTTGGAAAAAGAGAAAATCAAATGCCCTATGCTATTTACTTCATCAGTAAAAATCTGTCTCCAGCTGAAGTTAATTATACGGTCACGGAAAAGGAATTGCTAGTTGTAGTCCATGCTATCAATAAATTTAGACACTATATTACAGGATATCAAGCTTTTGTACACACTGATCATTCAACCATCCGATTCTTAATGAGAAAACCTGTAACAAATCCTAGAGTTACAAGATGGATTTTATTATTACAAGAGTTTAATATCAATATTATTGATAGACCTGGTAAAGATAATCTTGTGGCTGATTTCTTATCTAGAATGATTCACCTGGGAGATAATGCACCAGTAGAAGATACCTTTCCTAATGAAAATTTATTTGTTATTTCTACATTCACTCCATGGTATGCAGATGTTGCTAACTATCTTGTGACAGGGAAGATGCCTCAGAAATTGTCTCCTAGAGAAAAACAAAAAGTAATTCAACTAAGTGCAAATTACATGTGGCACGATGATTGCCTCTACAAAACATGACCAGATTTGGTGATCAGGAGATGTGTAAGGGAAGATGAAATTCATGATATTTTACAAGCATGTCATGATGGCCCCTGTGGAGGAAACTTCGCAGACAAAAGGATTGCTTACAAATTTTTGCAATCAGGTTACTACTGGCCTCATATTTTCAGAGATGCTAAAACCTATGTATCCAATTGTGATGAATGTCAACGAATGGGTATGCCTACTGCACAAGACCAAATGCCACTTCAAGCCCAAGTAGTCATTGAACCATTCGAGAAATGGGCATTAGATTTTGTAGGGCCCATTAACCCTGCATCTAAAAATAAAAAGTATATACTTGTATGCACTGACTATGTGACTAAATGGGTTGAAGCAAAGGATTTACCAGCTGCCAGTGAACAATCAGTGGTAGATTTCCTTTTTAATGATATCTTTACTAGATTTGGTGTACCGCGAGAAATTGTGACTCATCAGGGAACCCAATTTACCTCTCATCTAGTCAAAGTTGTTACATAACAGTACCAAATCAAACATAGGAAATCTACACCCTATCATCCACAAGAAAATGGACAAGTAGAATCCACCAATAAAGTTATTGAGTCCATTCTTACCAAAACAGTATAGCTGCACCATAAGGATTGGCCTGACAGATTATTAGAATCTTTATGGGATTATAGAATCACCTAGAGGAATGCAACAGGACATACACCCTATGAGTTAGTGTATGGGAAACAGGTGCTTCTCCCCATAGAATTTCAGATCAAAACCTTCAGGACTACAGTACAAGTTGGCATGAACTTCAATGAAGCCCAACAACAAAGACTCTTACATCTTAATGATTTGGATGAAACCAGGTAGAAAGCACTTCAAAGGATTACCCTCATTCAAGAAAAGAGAACAAAATGGCATGACAAGTATCTCAAAAAGAAAAATTTTCAACAAGGAGATTGGGGCCTATTGTATGACAGCAGATTCAAGAACTTCAAAGGTAAGTTAACCACCTGTTGGATGAGACCTTACGAAATTAACACTATCTACGATAATGGTTCAATCAGGATAAAGACTATTGAGGAACAACAGACACCACTACTTGTGAATGGTCACCGATTGCGAGTTTACAACAAACCTCTGTCAAAAGAAGAATTCCTAAATCGTATACTACAGAAATCAGACATGCAGATGATCAGTAAGGAAGGAGATCCTCCTACTGACCCACATTGATTGATTGGTTTGTTTGAAACTTTTTGTACATAGGTGTGGATCGAATTTTGTTAATAAGATGAAGGTATTACCTCCTGTTGTTTTACTTTCACAAATTTTCTTTTCTTTCGTAAGCAAATTTTTAATAATCTATTTGATCCTTCATGAATTTTCTAAATACCAGTTGTAGGCATCAACAATATTCTGTTTTGTTTCGATACCAGAAATCGTGTTATGGTCTAGTACCATTCTGGTACCAGAGCCTCTCCTTCTACAGTACTATCAAGACATATTGACAAAGAATATTTTAAAATCTTATGTCAATTAATCTGAGGTATGAAGCCATGCAACAACCACTTAAGATGGAACCACAAAGCCAAAAGCACTATCAAATGGCAGCCCTTTTGTTGACAACTAAAAGGGAAGTATTTTAATTTCTTTTGGTTCTGTTATTGAGAAGAACTTTAATTCCTTTTGGTTCTATTGCTGAGAAGTATTTCAATTTCTTTTGGTTCTGTTGCTGAGAAGAACTTTAATTTCTTTTGGTTCTGTTGCTTAAAAACAAACTAAAAAGAGGGACACAATCTTTACCTATGATGGCTCAAAGAACCATAATCCACTTTAAAGACTAGAAGTTGCCTTTACCTAGTATTTCAGCATGATTTAAAGGAAAAAATATATTAGCCTATAAGCAACTATCTCACCCTAACCAGATTTCAATAGTATTCATTGGATTATCTTATTAGAGAGTAACATATGAGTATATGAACACTCTCTACCATGGGCACACTACCAAAACTTTTATGGAAGAGGATGTACCAGTTGTTGGACACACCTACCACACTTAGAGGCGGGGTGAATGAGTGTGGGGCTCTTTTTCCCAAAACTTCCCTCTTGCACAAAAAATCATCAATTAGCATTCAACATTTATTCATTACCCATTGTTGTCATTTATAACCAGTTAGATGTGAGAACATATCAGCAACATATATCAGCAATATATCATCAACAAGTCATCACCACGATGAACACAAAGAACACAAGATGTATGTACAATTTTCTTTTTATTACGGACTACAATCCTTGGGGTTTATCAGCAACAAATGAATAGAGTACAAATCTACAAGAGCACCAGCTCTATATGCAAGACTCAGCTTGCATTCTCAGCACCAACTGAGATGAGGCAACAATCCTCAACAGATATCAATCTGTACCATAAACAAGAGCATCAACCATGCACCAACCTATGCCAAAAAACCCGTAATCAACCTGTACCATAAACAAGTGCATCTAACCATGTACCAAGTATATACCAATCATGTGTCAACCACTCATCAACAATGACTCATCAATATGTACCAACATCATCAACTATACACCTCATGTATGTGCCAACTCATCAACTACTTGTCTCAACCATGTACTCAACATGTAC
>JASDQU010378667.1:0-11278 GCA_032191745.1 Picea mariana | reverse complement strand
ATTCCTTTCGAATCTATCTAAGCCTAATGCATGAGAAGGGAGAGTAACAGAAGTACCTTTTAACCGACGTTTGTCCCTGCACGCTCCGAGTTGCGCTCCAATCCTTTGCTCCTCACTAAGGTCTGTGGACAAAACAAGATACGACCACTTCCTACTCTATTGACATTAGCTTGAAAAAAGATCTATCACTGAGTGATAATTTCATGTAACATCAGACACAAACTAGAAAGAAACAGGCCAAGCGTGTCATATTAATGAGAATAACGAAAGCAGTGCTTACAATCGTAGATGCGAATGCGGCAGCTTTGTCAAGTCCTCTTCGTCTAACCCTTGCCTAAACGATCCACAACCTGGATGACAGCAGCTTCGATGATTACTCTTCTTTGGCTGGCTGCAAGTTTCCTCCAAGATCATAAGTTTCACCTATTCAATTCTTCCTCCTCTTCATCACCATAGATCTCTCTTATATAGGCTAGGAAGGGCCTAACCACTTGAGTTATGTTTAGAACCAGTTAGGAACCTCCTCCTTGGATTAGAGATCTTTTGATAGATCCAAGAATTCGAGTCCAACCGCCTCCTAAACTCGAATGATTCTCCCATTATTCTTCTCACCGGGCTAACAATTTACCCAGAATGGAGAGCGCTCCCTCAGAAGGGGTATCAGAGCGCTAGAACGCTCCAGAGAAGACCAAGGGAAGCACCAGCGCTTCAAATCTGGGTAGCGCTACTGTAAAGGGGTGGAGAAGCACTACAACGCTTCTGAAGCATGGTAGAGGAGCGCCAACACCTTTCAAGCAGTTTTAAGGGAGCGTTCCCCTTCCAAATCCTTGATTTAGAAGCCCTCTTAGGTGCTGAGAGATATTTGACTCCAGTGAACCAGTTTCTTTTTTCAAACCAAGCATGTAAGATGTTTCAAATGTCTCTTTAGCGTCGTCGTTGTGATAACATGATTTGACAACATTTACGACACTTCATATCCAACTTGCAACACTTGCGACAAGTTGTAAGGGAGTTGCGACACTTGCGACAAATGAGAGGCAATATGCGACACTCATCCAGTTGAGTGATTTTGATGTGTAACACCTTGGACGAGAAATGGCCAATGGGTGCAAAGGTATGTGTACACAGAGCTGCATGAAATTTTCTTTGATGAATTTCCAATTATTTTGACTAAGTCGTTAGAAAGACTAGTAGAGAGCACCGGAAGGTACCAAACCACAACATCGAGGAATTGGACTCCTGAGTTGGTAAGACAACTAAATTTTGTAAGTAATAAAACTTCTCGCGAAATGGATTTTTGGTTAGATAATATATTAGGAGGATATGTTACATAATTTGTAGTAGATTGTACCTGGTCATACAATGTTGCAGAAAGGGATTTCTTCAAAGGTCTACACATAAGGTTCATGAAATCATTGGTTACGTGGATAAATATGCTATTGTGTGACAAGTGCATGACGACAATGAAGTCCGACTACAAAAGGGATTCATGCACATAGGGGAACTAGGGGATGACAAGAGGATAGTTTGAGGACATGAGAGAATGAAATAAATGATGAATAAAGGAGGGAGGAACTGAAGATGCAAAGAAATGAAAAGGGTATACCAGAGGAAGAAGATGATCTTGGAGTATTGCATGAAGGAAGGAGATACAAGAGGTGAAATACTGGGGTTGAGAAAGGAGAGTTGTTGTTACACATTATTTTGGTCACCCTGGTGATGTGTCTACAAGCATGAATTCAACCTCTCAAAAGGATCTTTCCCATGAGAAAAGTAACTGGCTTCCTTCTCTACAAGACTTGTTTTTAGAAGGACATCGCAGGCTGAGAGTACTACACAGTGCGGAAATGCCTGATTTCCGCACACTTCTCTAAACCTAGCTTGCAGAGTTTCCGCAGGATGCTCTATAGACAGGGTGCGACGACGTATTAAAATTGAGAAAAAGGAAGAAGTTCATGAAATTTCTAGAAGGAATCTTCTAGAATATGAGGTGGCATCCATATAGTTGGGATCCTACTCACCTCTCTGATTTGGTGGGATCATCCTGATCTCTTTAACCATCTCTCTTTCTCCTATATAATGATGGATTTCTTATGGAAAAGGTTAAGCAAAAGCATTAAGCAAGAGCAAGTAATGAATGATTAAGTTGGAATAGGCTGAGAATTGTGTGAATAATTCTACTGTTGATGCTTGAGGGCTTCACTTCAGTCCATCAATTTATTGTGGATCATCTTCATGCAAGCTTGGAGCAAGTGTGTGTGTTAGAGAAAGGGGCCACCAAAAGGGAACTTTGCAACATCAGGGATGTTTGGTTGTATCTTCAACTTTTACTTAATATAATACAGTGGCATGTTATTTCCCATATAATCATTCTCATTTTATTGCATGACTCCTTGATCACATGCATAGGTTGTCATTGAATGTACTATTGTTGCTTTCACTTTGGTTGGTTTGTGTTCTATTGCAGGATCAATATCACAAGAGCACTGGAGCGAAGTAGGAACAACAAAGACATAAGGAAGCGATATTCAAAGGTATACCATTCATCTTTTCTTTGATGGTAGATTCAATGATTGAAGCTTAGGGAAAGTGCCATGTCCTATCTTGTTTTGTTCTAGATCTAGGTGGATCTAGGGAGATTAGTTTATGTCCGCATTTACCGATATATCCAATAACAAAATTGGTGACTCCACTGGGGATATGACCTGTTTTTGTTTTTTGCCGTCAATTTTCCCTTAGCCTACCGTTTTTCATTATGTTTGAGTCTCTGAGTCTGTAAATGATTAATCCAAACTCTCTGGCCCTGAAAGTTTCCTTAGTTTCTTTACCCTCTTTCCAATTTTCTTGTGTTTACAGACGTTTCTGCACTGTATTCTATATATAACCTGTGAAAACCTTAGATTGTCACACCCATACTATTTAGGCCAGTGCGAACTTTCCGCATCCTACTCATTGCTAGCCTGTGGAAACTGTTGATTTCCGCACTGTAACCTATTGTTGATCTGCGATAGTGTCTGTAATTTTTTTTGGATTGGGTCTTGTTTTCTTTTGATGCCCAATTTTACCTTGATCACCTGGGAGGCACTTTTGAGGCCAGTATTTGACTGATTGTTGAATTCAAGACTTGCTTTTGATTGTTTTTTCACGATTGTGAACTCTTCATTATCATTTTGTAAGTTTTTGTTTCTCAATTTTTATCAATAAGGATATAATCTCTGATTGCAAATTTGAGTACTTGATTGATTAAAAGTTTTTCATTTGAGTGAAGTTTTGGATTATTTTACATTTTGTTGGATTGCTTGTTGATTTGAAAGACATTGTTTGTTTGCATTTGTTAAACACTTTCTTGTCATATTTTTTTTTATCTTCATTGAAAGTTTGATTTGGGTATTTTGTTGAGTGTATCTTTTTCGTTGATTACGTTTTCTTTCTTCAAGTATATCTCTGATATGGTTTCGGAAAGGAAGACATAAAGACATCTATTCTTTGTAATCATTTTTAAAGAAAAATCTTTGCATTCAAAACTATTAGAGAGAACAAATTCATAGCTTATGGTTGTTTGGAATTGTATTTATTCAAGGAAAAAGAATTGTACTTCGTAGCTTTCTAGATTCTAGAAAATATCTTCTCCCTACTGTAGATAGAGTTGATTGAACGAAAAAATTTCATCATTCATCTCTATTATTTTAAAACACTACGTAATTTTAAAATTTAATAAGTGAATTTTATTTTCTAGGGATATTTTACACCAACATTAGCTAGGCTAGCGCTTTGGAATAGGTCGTGAGACTCATTCTCCAAATCATAAAACACACAATATCATATTGTGATAGGGAGTGGTCAAATCCATTTGCAACATTTTGTCCCGGGAAGCCCTTCTAACACAAGGGTCAATCACGAGGTCGCATTGAGATTGGCAGAGTTACTCACCCTACTTTGTTGGTCTTGGTGTTGAGATTGCGCGTATTATGGGGGTCGCTTGAAGGTATACCCACAATGATGAGTGGAAGCCTTTCAAGTTGATTTTGGGATAGATAACCTACCTTTGTGCGTGGATCGGACTATCGACTATTTCCCCATGCATTACTGTTGTTCTTGGTAACTTTAGCAGCCTATCTCTTTAGGGTCTTACACGAGGTGACTGTGGAGGGGAAAGTCTTCATGGTACCTGGAATCAACGTTGGCCAGACTCACTCGAGATCCTTGGAGGGTATACCCACGATTATGTGTGGGAGCTTACACCAGGGTGTAAGTCCGTTAAGCAAGTTGTCAACGTAACTTTTCCACCCACTCTATCCTAGCCCCTTCTTGTCTTGACTTTGCGACATTAGATTTCATCACCAACTAGTGACTTCAAAATAAGAAGGTTTGTTTGTCTGGTTTGATCTCTAGATTTTATTAGTGAGTGTTGTTTGTTTTCATAGTTGGCCATATATTTTTTCCATAAAATATTTGGTTTGGACAACATTGACCCTCCACATCATTCGCGTAGGGTAGAGGGACTTCCTCCAGAAAATATGGAAGATTCTCTCCCTCTACCCCCTCATTCACTTGAGGGCTCTCCTCAACAGAGCGAGGTCCAGGACACTGTAACCTCACAAGAGGAAGGTTCCTCCTCTTTAAAAAGTTTCCAAATTATTTCTGATTCTCTAGAGGCTTTCCGCATTCCTTCTGGATACGAGAGACGTATTCTCTATCTGAATTCATCCAAAGAACTTGTTGTTGACACTTCTGGAATACCGACCGGACCCTATTCAAGCCCTGGAGTCGGGGATCCCTTTTGGACTACTGAAATATTTGGAAGCCCTCCTCGCACAATGTGAGAGCTTTACAGCTCAGGGGCAGGTGTTGATACTCCTGTTGTATCAGAATTGCCCGAAATGTCTGTTACCTACAGGATACCTTTAAACCATTTTATTGCTACAACTAGCAATAGCACCGTTGGTCTAGACACATGGTCAATTGGTCCTAGCTCAAATTTTTCTCTCCAGATGGCCCATTCCACTATGGTCCCACATGCTACGACTATTCCTACAGGAAACATGGTGGTTAACCAACCTCCCATTGGTACACCACTTTCGTCTAGACCTATCCTATCACTTTCACTTGGGTACCATGATTTAAATTCTTCTATCGCTATCCCTACCCAGGTTCCATCCCGAGGCTCTGGAATTTTTGTTCCTCCTGGGTACAATGCTGTTGGTTTCGTTCCTACACCTTCCCAGGTTCTCTCTAGAGGGTCTTATCCACCTTTTATTGGCGGATCTGGCGCTAGTGGCTCCACTACAGTTGGGGGCACACACCATTCATTCACTTCTGGTTATCTGATTCTTGTTGGAGGGAAATCTCATGCTGGGGGGAAACCTCAATTTGGGGGTCAAACTCAAGTTGGGGCACCACCTCTATTTGGAGGACAACCTCAGGTTGGAGCTTATAACCCACAGTATGGACAAAATACATTGGGATTAATAGCCCAACTTTGGAACCTTCGTGCTCAAGGAAACCCACAATCCTTTGGGGGGAAACATTCTCAAGCTAACCTTTTTGTGCCCCCTAACTATGGTCAACCGTATCCGAGTTCTTTGAATCCCGCTTGGGGTCCGAACATTCAATCTTTTCAAGGGAACATCTCTAATCATCCCAACCCTATGGGCTACATGCCTCCAAATCCTCCACGTCATAATCCGACAGGACTTTCTACTTACATGCAAGCTGCTTACAGTCCTACTAGTATACCAATGAGACTTCCTCCCCAGAATCACCAGTATCCTCAAGTGAATCGACAATTGCATTTTTTAGCCACTTTGGATTTACCCAATTTGTCTAGAATCTTAAATGACCCTATCCTACATTCTCCCGATTGGCCCGTCATACCGACCAAACTACTGTCCGACATTCCCAAATTTGACGGTAAACTAGGAGAAGACCCCAACAATCATGTTATGTGTTTTCACCTTTGGTGTTCATCCAACTCATTTATGGATGACTCCAGTAGGTTACGACTCTTCCAACGAACTCTCACGGGTTCCACAACAAAGTGGTATATATAACTACCTTGAGGATTCTTTAACGATTTTAATACCCTAGCCATGGCTTTTATCCCACATTATCAATTGTCGATTCGTTACGAAACAAGAACCAAAATTTCGAGTTCTTTCAAACAATCTTCTGCAACTCATATTTCCGATCACATTCATGAGTGGAGGAGGAGACGACGTTTGATCAAAATTGAACTTCCTGATCAGTTATTGGCCGAATGGTTCACAAAATCATTCGTTAATGAAATTTCCCATGATATTTCCATGGGTGGAGTTGTTACCAAAGAGCAGGTGATTAGTCACGCTTAGTGTCTAGATCTTGTTTATTCACAAATGGGCACACTTTACGACTTGATCCCTAACACTCCTCACCCTTCTACCACCGCTACCTCAACAACTCTCGCCGCTTCTCATGCAACTGATTGTGTGATTGGTACTTTCCATGCTCAACCTCAATCCGAGCATGCCTCTCACACCACTCCCAAATCTAATGCTTCTAATGTTCAAAATGATCCGACTCCTACTCCTTCCACCAACAAAACTTCGGAATTTAATGTCGTTCAATCTACCCCTGCCGGTAAAAATAAATCTAAAAAAGGAAAGGGTAAGAACAAGCAGGATAAAAATAATAATCCACAATCCGACAAAACCAAGACTCAACCTGTTGATGATAAGGATAAACAAAAACCTCAATATCCTTTCCTTATCTGTGGTGATGATCACTACATGAAGGATTGTCCGAGATGAGCCGAGGTCACTAAGTTCCTTCAAGGGACTGGGAAACCTTCTACACCTGCCGTTTTGTCTCAACCCTTCCCTTCTCAACATTAGGCTCAATTGGTCATTCATGACCAACCTTCTCCTTCCACCACTTCATATGTCCTTATGTGTACTAGTGATTCTAAAAAGAATGACATTGCACTTACTACTCGGGCCAAAGATTATTCTCCTTCAAAGGAGAAAGTTGATGATCTACCCCCTTCATTGGTTCAACCACCTCCTTCAACTCCACCTCCCAGTGGTCCTCTTCATCTCAAACGAATGGGCTCCAATACAATTCTCTGCCCTCCTCCTAAGGGTTTTGTTCAAAATTCTGTCTTTAATCCTCATGCACGTGTTGCTCAAAACTACAATATTGTAGAAGATCTTGTGCAAGCACCCTCCGCGATGTCATCTCTCGAAGTCCTTCAAAGTTGTCCCGCTCAACGGAAGGCACTCTTAAAATCCATTGGTGGAATTGATCCATCAGATATGAATTTGATAATCTTTGACCTGGAAGATCACATTCCAAGGCTCCCTCCTCAGTTAGCGTTTCAGATCCAAGTTGTTGTCGAGAACAAGAATATCTATAGAACTGTTATTGACGAGGGTGACTCGACGTGCGTTATGTCTGTTACCTATTGGAAATCCATTGGTTCTCCTCCCCTCACCAAATCACACAACACACTTAAGGCCTTCAATGGTTCTAGTTTTAAACCCTACGATGTACTCCCTTCGTTTCCTATTACATTGGAAGGAAAAACGGTCAATGTTGAGGTCGAGGTCTTTGATGCGCCTCTCAATTATAACCTCTTACTCGGTCGTAGCTGGATTGATTCCATGCGAGCAATTGTGTCTACCCTATTTCGTGCATATGTTTCCCACACCAAGGAAAGGTCATAACAGTAGACCAACTGGCCTTTTTTAACTCTGATTCTTGTACTAGCAACGTACCCTTTATTTCCAAGACACCTCCTGGGCATGAGAGTGTCGGTGTGGGTCTTCTAAAAGATTCAACTTTTATGGGTACTTTCCCCATACCACCACCCAATGTTCCACCTCCTGTTGTCACCTCAATCAACATGATTTCCACCTATGTTCTCGAAACCCCTGCGTCTCATGAACCATGGATAGTACCTGACCCTTGTGATTATCTTCGCTATGGTGAACAAATGACTTTAAGTCTAGTTGAATCCGCTTATCAAGCCATTCAATCAACAAATTATTCTACTTACTCTCTCCGTGATTCATCTCCTGATCTGTTCATGTGGTTTTCCCCACCAACGAGATGATTATGTCAGTTGTGTCTATGGAAGACACCCCCTGGGATGATGGACATCATAGTTCCATTCTCTTCCTAGAACAACACACCCTAGAGAGTTACCAACAGATTTCGACTCCGTCAACCGTTGTTGTCATTTCCTCTGTTCCTGAGTCAACACATGATGTGCTATATGAAAGGAACTTGAGTAACATTTTACCCACCGTTCCTTTTGACATATCCATTAAACCTAGATTTGTCGAAAATGTTCACATCGGAGCTTCATGTTCCACCGATGAGGTTGTCGCTTATAAGTCCCTTTTTCAAGAATTTTGTGACATTTTCGCATGGAGTTATGAAGAGATGTTGGGTATTGACCCTGATATTGTTGTGCATGAAATTAAGACATACTCGGACGCTAAATCCATCTGACAGAGACTTCGCCTAGTCCACCCTCGTAAAGTTGTTTCTATCAAGCTTGAGGTTGAGAAACTTCTTAAAGATGTCTTTATCTATCCTGTGGCTTTAACCAATTGGGTATCCAATCTAGTTCCGGTCAATAAGAAACAAGGAACGATCCATGTATGCGTCAATTATAGGGATATCAATAAATCTTGTCCTAAGGACAATTATCCAACCCCCTTCGTTGACCAGATCGTTGACGATTGTGCTGGGAGTGAAATCTTCTCTTTGATGGATGGTTTCTTTGGCTATAATAAGATTAAAATTTTTCCCGTGGATCAACACAAAACCGCTTTCATTTGTCCTTGGGGTACCTTTGCCTATCGAAAACTACCTTTCGGTTTGAAGAACATTGGTGTGACTTTTCAGTGTGCCATGTCTTATGCTTTTCACGATATCAAGCACATTGTACAACTATATCTCGATGACCTGTCGACACATTCCATGCGTCGTCAAGACCACCAAACACATCTACGAGCCATTTTCTTTCCCTATTGTTTATATCGTATACGTTTGAACCCACACAAATGTGTTTTTTGTGTGGAGTCCGACTGACTTCTGAGTTTTATTGTGTCCTTACATGGAATTAGGGTTGATCCTTTGAAGGTTGAAGCTATTCTTAATCTACCTCTTCCTTCCACACTACGCCAACTCCAAAGTTTGCAAGGGAAGGCATAATTTTTGCGCCGGTTCATCCCCAATTATGCTGAGTTAATGTTTGGATTTACTCGACTGTTGAAGAAAGGGTATGAGTTCGTATGGGACGATACTGCTAACAGGGCCTTCGAAGCTCTGAAACTTTCCTTAACCCGTACACCATTACTTTTCCCTCGGATTATAGTCGAGACTATTTTCTTTACCTCGCTGCTTCAGACTTTACCATTGCCATGGTTTTAGTCCAAGAAGATGATTCACATGATGAACATGTAATTTACTATTTGATTCGGAGTCTCACGACCACCGAATCCAAATACCTACATGTGGAGAAACTAGCCTTGGTAGATGTTCAAGTTGTCCAATGTTTTCTTCACTATATTCTCTTACGCAAGACCACTGTTCTTTCTGATTGCAACCCTATGCAACATATTCTTACGCGCCAATTGCTAGGGGGAAAGTACTCCAAATGGATAGTTATCCTCCAAGAGTTCGACTTAGAGTTTGAATGTGATAAGTCTAAGAAATCTTTGGTTTTCGCTGAGTTGATCTATGACCTTCCCTCCACTGTGACAAAAAATGTGGCAGAGGATTCTTTACCTAACAAATCCCTTTTTTTTATCAGTTCTGATGACCTTTGGTACGGAGATATTATCATTTATCTCCAGACTCAAACTTTTTGGCCTGACCTTTCTAGTATGGACCGTCATCATATACGGTACCAAGCCTGTCAATACATAATTCTCAGTGACACTCTTTATCATCATGGTGTTGACTCTATTTTCCGATGATGTCTCACCTATGATGAGGCTGAGAAAGATTTGAATGATTGCCACTTTGGAGCATGTAGTGTTCATATGTCTGGGTATGCCACTGCCCAAAATATCTTACGAGTAGGATATTTATGGCCTTCTTTATTTAAAGATTGTATTAGTGGCGTTCAGAAATTCCATGCTTGTCAAACTTACAATAACAAGATAAGATCTCATCTCGCTCATTTACACCCTATAGTTTTCGTTGGTCCTTTCACGAAATGGGGCATTGATTTCATGGCATGTAACCCTCACTCGGCCAGGGGGCATGGATACATCATTGTAGCTGTGGATTATTTCACTAAATGGGACGAGGTGATGCCTACATTCGATAACACCGAAAAAACTACAGCCTTGTTCATATTCAATCATATCATCACTCGATTTGGAATCCCACAAGCTATCATTATTGATCACGGTAGCCATTTTCAAAATTTTATGATGTCTGAGCTTACTAAAAAGTTGGGTCTTCGGCATGAAAACTCAACCCCTTATTACTCACAGGCCAATGGCCAAGTTGAAGCGATAAACAAAGTTCTCATCACTAAGCTTCGACGGATAATAGGAATTCACAAGACAAGTTGGCACACGATGTTGTTTTTAACATTATGGGCCTATCAGACATCCGTGAAGTCTGTCACAGGATTTACACCTTTCCAATTAGTGTATGGTATCAAATTTGTCCTACCGATTGAATGTGAGATACCATCTTTGAAGCTAGCCGTTGAACTTCTCCCAAACACCTCTGCTGAAGAGGAGCGTCTATTGTATTTAGTGCAATTAGATGAAACCTGTCGTGATGCCACCCTGGTTATTGAGACTCAAAAGAAACATGTCAAGGCCCAATATGATAAGCATGTCAAGCCACGTGTTTTCTCTGAAGGTGATCTAGTTCTCCTCTATGAACAAAATAATGACTTACTAGGAGATAGAAAATTCGAGGCTATGTGGCGAGGTCCATATATTTTCAAACGAGTGTTGGAGAAGGGAGATTATGAGTTAGTAGATTATGATGGCATTCCTTTGAGTGAACCCAAAAATGGGATTTACTTAAAGAAGTACTATGCTTAGGTCATCTTTGCATGAGTGCTTGTATTTTTATTGTATCATACTCTTGTGTGCTACTTTTGTGTGCTTTTTCATTATTTGGTTTCGACCCCCAGCTGCTTAGCTTGCATTGTACTTGGTTTCTAGATGTTGGTGTCTTCACTACCCTACATTGGATTTGTCGATGGCGCTAGTCGTAGTACCTCAGAACTTAACATATGTTTTTTGGACAATCTATGCACCCA
>JASDQU010378664.1:520-11302 GCA_032191745.1 Picea mariana | reverse complement strand
AAACCTAGCAAAAACTTCCTCAATATAGATAGACCAAAAATAAAGCAGAAGATCCTCCTCTACTCCTTCACTAGGAAAAAGTAACGCACCACTTAACCAAGAGATATACCAAAACCCTCCTTGACATCACCCCCAGTTGCAACAACTACTCCTCCAAGACTTGTGCACTTTTTCCTCTTGTTTCAAAGAACATAAGTGAGTGTGCAAATGAGTTGCTAGCCTCCTTTGTAAATAGTAGTCTAGCCTCCCTTAATGTTAATAGGTAAATCGGTAGATGCGGGCATGAACTAATCCCCCTAGATCCACCTGGATCTAGAACAAAACAAGACAGAACAATACACTTTCCCTAGATTACGATCATTGAATTTAATTACCAAAGGACGAATAGATAACATACCTTGTGAATCACTTCATTATGTCTTTGTTGATCTTTCTTTTCTCCAATGCTCCTGTGAGATCAGATCTGTAATAACACAAATCAACCAACGTGAAAGAAACAATAGTGAAATTCAATGACAACCTAAATATGTGATCAAGGAGTCATGTAATAAAATATCAATCATTTTATGGGAAAGAGACATGCCACCGTATTATATTAATGAAAGGTAGAAGATATGACCGAATCGCCTTGATGTCACAAGTTCCCTTTTAGTGGCCCTTCGTTCTGACACACACATACATTTGCTCCAAAGTTTGCATGAAGATTTCTCTCAAAAAATTGATGGATGAATGGAGACCTCAAGCATCGCTTGAAATAGGATTCTTCACACAGACTTCAATCTATTCTCTCTTCAGTCTCTATGTTTCTTTATGCTTGTACCTCTAACCTTTTCCATTAGAAGAATATCATTATATAGGAGAAGTTGAAGTGGTTAAAGGGATGGGGATGATCCCATTAAATCATAGAAGTTAGTAGGATCGTAACCATATGGACGCCACCTTACATTTCTAGAAGATTCCACTTCTAGAAGTTGCTAGAACTTCTTTCCTCTTTTAGTTTTAAAGCGTCGCTGCGACCTTCCTATATAGAAACTTGCGGAAATCCCGTGGACTGGCTATAGTGAAACATGCGGAAATCAGGGATTTACACACTATGTAAAGGGAGCTGCCCGTGACGGCCTTCCAAAAATGCATCTTGCAAGGGTGGAAAGAGGTTGATTTTCTCAGGAAAAAGATTATATTGGGAACCTGAACACATGTTATGTAAATTTTTAATCATCATCAGGGTGACCAAAATAATGTGTAACAGAATGCCCCCCAAAGTATGAGGTTGGAACTCAAGATATCCGAAATACTTTGTAAAATAAGCATGTATGTGTCAAGAACTAGGGGCACACCGATCAGGAACCTGCAAACAATCAAGCATCTGTACAATATCACATTATGTATGAGGTAGGCATTCCCATGTCTAGACCGTAAATGATTGAAACCATAAATGTAGTTCATGGCCACCAATTATACAACGTGGATCCATGTCAACAAGATTTTGCATAGCCACTAGGAATACACTGTGGATCCATGCATTGAGAACTCAAGTACAAACATAGCCACGAGACATACAAGGTGGATCTATGTGTCAAAAAAAATCACAAATACTCCATCGCAACCTAGACCAAAAATTGATGAAGTCTAGGGTCTTCAATCCATCATCCATTAGTACGATTCCAGTTACGTGATTACAGATGTCGAAGTCGAACGTGAATAGAAACCACTTGATTACCAGTCATTGATGAAATCTATTAACAAGTGCGAGGGAAATCACCATTGATGTCAATGACTCCCAAGGTACTCTAGTACAATCCAACGAGTGTGAATAAAGTAGTTGAAGTCGAACACTTGACAGAATCTCTTGATCAGGGATCGATGATGTAGATCCACTGTCGAAAGCGAAGAAACCTACCGTTGAGGCATGCATGCTCTAAGGTACTAAATAATTTCTAAGTCTTTTTCCTGGATAATGAGCTAAAGTCGACAGGAAAAGACTCGTCACAGGAGGGCCTTGATGTATCCCCCATCAATGACACGAAATAAGTAATAGATTTAGAGTAGAGAAAAATACATATGTGACTTGGGACTAACACAGGGAAGGCCAACATAGTAAGAATGGAAAATTGCAGATGTCCGACTTGATAGAAGGTTTCGGTTGAACTTCTCTTGAACATATGAATGACATGACAATGATCTTGGCAGTATTGACTCAAGGACGACCCAAGATATGAACTTGCAGAATGTCAGACAAGAGACAAATGGATTACCCAACCCAAATTCAAATGACGAAGAGGGGTGTCATGTTCAAGAGCGATGCTTACTGCCGTTAATATAGATACAGAAACAGATTCCTTTCCCAAATTCCCCCCCACAATTTCTGGCGAGTACCTCTTTATTGTTACGCAAGCTTGAGGAGGATAACATATGCTTGTCAATTTAAGCTCATCCTTCAGACGAGTCCCTCGGAGTACATTTAACGAACCCTAAGAAGGAGTGGTTCAGTCCTGGATGGGTCTGTCGATGTTTGTTTAACGAGTCCAAAGATAGAAAACTCGAAGGTTTTTCATGATTATAGAGTCTAGAAAAACACTTAAAAGAGAACTCTCTCAGGTCCTTTTTTGTAAAATAGTTCGACAGGACTGAAAAAATGATAAACTATCGCCCATCAAACGTTTTCTTCAAATACTTTTACGATCATGAAAAGAACAAGGTCGCTCATCAATCTTTTCGTTTTTTAAGGAGCATGAAAAGAGCTTAAAGAATTCTCCATAGGTTTCGTTATTTCTGTGTTACCATGACGAGTACGAAAAGACGACAAAAGTATATTCGGTTACGTTCTCATTGGTTTTTGAGCCTGAGAACGAACAAAGACTGTGCTCGAGGTTTTTCTGAAAAACCTTAAAAAGTAGTTGTACATGTGACAAAAATAGAATAAATCACAAAAACTGTCCATAATTCACTGTCCAAAGCCCTAAATTTCTTCCTGCAAGGAACAAAACACTTACAAGACCTTTAGAGTTTAATGGGTTTTTGACCAAAATGTATTTATATAAAACAAAATATTAGAAAAAATGATAAAAAAGAAATACATAGAAGAAAAAAGTCTTTTTCACCATTTTATTTTCACTTGGTAAAAAACTTACCAAAAACCCTTGTTTTTTACCTCAAATTCGGCGACGGATTGCAGAGGTCACAGGGGATCATTCAATGAACATATTGCGTAAAAGAGGTAAGCATCTCATCTTCTATCTTTTCAATGGATTAATTTTTGTTTTTGATGGTGAAAAATCAAGAGTTTTTGATGATTTGGGACTGCTAGTTGTGCGTTGGGGCTGCCACGAGTGGCCTATAAAAGGCCCTGTAGAAATCAACGATTTTCGTAGGTGCGTTAAAGCGTGCTCGCGAAATTTTTTCATTGTACTTGAAGTTTTATTGCGGCGGCCGGAAAAACTAAAATGAAAAGTGAACGTTGACTCAACAAAAATCCCAAAAAATGTTGAAAAAGTGTGTTGAAGATCTTTTCTGTCTCCCATGTAGGTGTTTGCTTGCAAAGATGTTGGAATGGAGAGAGCATGAGCACGAAGAATATGATCTCATGAATTTAAATGATCCGAGGACCATGAATTCCATCTAGCAATGTGGTCTGTTAAAATTCTTCAAAGTTTAGGGCATGAGAGCCCAAAGAAGATTACTAGAATATCTGGTTCATGTGTTTGATTCAGAACAACAAGTGTTCCACATGGGTGTTCATGTCCTCTCTTTGGATATTTATTTCTTGATAGGGTTGTCACGTTGTGGGGAACATGATGCAGGTGAGGGTTTTCTCACACCTCAAACTCACCCGCTCACAGGATCGATTACAAATCCCTTTAGTTGAGCCGAATTTAGCTCTTTGGATTCCCTCGGGAATCACTCCTGCAAACACAACCCAATCCACAGGTCCTTCATTCACCTGCACGGCCTCTGCACCTGACCGTGAACAATTTCCCCACAGGGATTTGATGTCGGTCATCGGGGTTTCAGACTTTCCGCTGTCACAAACCTATGCCCTCGGGTATCCCCGATCCCCGAATTGTCGATGAGCTCTCGGCTCCTACGCGCTAGCCCTCCTGGCTAAGATTCCACCATATGACTACTACTCCCATATCCGTGGCCTTACCTCCCTTCCGACCTCACAACTCGCTATATCAAACCCTTGATTTTCCAACTCTCGACACCCGATGTGCCGAAGTACCGAGACGCATGAGAGTTGACTTTTCAACAGTCCTTTGTCTTGCCAATACTTTGGGACTTCTCGCGGCGAGATCATGTGGTCTTCATGCCACCTGTATTCCACTTGCCACTTTGTTATGGCCACCTGTCCTTCAACGGTCGGAATCTCGCTTCTCGCAATATCGCGATCCTCGCGGCCAAACCCTTGAGTCTTTTTTCGCGAGGTTCCGATGCACGATCCCACGTGTGGATCCAATGGTCCTCCCGTAATCCAGATCCAATGGTTATCCTCCTTCTCGTGCCTTGCGTCCTCGTGACTCGAAGTACCAAATGATTGGGCCGTTACCCTGCAAACTCTCGAGTTCGCGAGATCCCCTTGATCTCTGTCATGCGTCCTCTTAAATGGACGGTCCCGATCCTCTCACTCCTTCGCCGCTTCGCTTCCTCGCGCCTCGCGACTTTGAACACCCAATACTTGGGCTTTCACTCTGTGAACTCCTGAGTTCGCGAGATCTCTTGATCTCTGCCACGCGTACTATAAAATGGGCGGTCCTGATCCTCTCGCCACTTCGTGTCCTCATGACCTCGTGCTTCGTGACTTATAACACCAAATTTTCAGCCCTTCTACTCACGAGCTCCCGAGGTGCGAGGTGCCACTTGTCCACTTGCCGACTCCTGTGGCCCCACCTTGTTCTCGAGTGCTGATATCCCGATATGATGTCAGCTAGGCCCCACAACTTGAAGCTCTCACCTCCTCGCCACTCGTGAAGTCGAATGACTTCCTCTTCCAACCTCCGGTGCCCGAGTTCCTGAGATGGGTGATCCCGTGACACGCGTCCGCTCCCAAACGAATGGTCCAGATCTATCTTCCCTGTGCCCTCCTCCTCCTAAGGCTAAACTATGTGCAACTTCTCCCGATCCGACGGCTTACGGGATTTCCGAGTGAGATCTGACAGCTGTCGGTCTCCTCCTGTTGTAGGCTCCTCTTGAGCTCCTCCTGGACGTGAATCTTCAATGGTCCAGATCTTTTCTCTCCTGCCGGTCTGACGATGGTAGATGCTCCTCCCGAGCTTGCATGATTTCTTCCCAAACTTGGGAGAATTTAGATTTTCCTGGGCCTCTGCCTTATCTTCCTTTCTCCGTGAACTCCTCGACTGTGAACTTCGCCTGCGCGTATGAAAACACTGCCCTTCCTGAGCTTGTTCTTCAAATCTTTGGAGGTTTGACCTCTACCTCCTGTAGAGTCTTCGCGTATATACCACATTGTCTCTCCTAAGCTTCTTCGAACACTCAGACCCCTTGATGGATTTTATCCTTCTTCCCGTTCAGATGGAGAATGAAATGGATGCCTTCCTGGCTATCCTTCTGCTCAAGCCTCTTCTTGAGTACTTTCGGGTATTCAACAACCCTGTGAGAATCCCTCAGTGGATTCTTCCTCTGTCTTTCAGAACTCAAAGAGTTCTCTTCTCCTGTGCCTCTATGCACCTGCTCAATGCCCTCCGGGCAGAGCTTCTCAGAATGCTCAGTGATTCTGGTCTTCCTCCGAACTCACCACAGAGTTCTTCTTCTGTGCACTCCTTGCACCTGTGCTCAATGCCCACTTGGCAGAACTTCCCATGATCCCCAATAATTTTGCTTCCTTTGAACTCTCAGCAGAGTCCCTCTCCAATGCAACCCGTGCATATGCTCAATGCCCACTTGGCAGAGCTCTGCAGAATCCTTAGTGATTCTGTCTGCAACTGTGTTTCAGCTACACAGCCTTGCCTCCAAGGTATTCAACAACCTTGAGGTCTTTCTCTTGAGTTGTTGACATCAGTCTCTATGCCTCAGCACGTCTTTGTCTGACTCCTCAGAGTTCAGAAGTGCATCCTCAGTGCACCATCTCTCAGAACCCTCAACGTCCTGTCATACCCTCCTGGCATGAAGCCTCAAAGACCCTTACCCGAAAATCAAACTAACTCCTGCAGAATGCATCAACAATCATACATTCACAACATACATAGGGAACATACACAGACATCCATATACACAGAATATACAGGAAAAACTGCTCTGTTTATATTAATAAATGGCAACAATGCCTGTATCTTTACAATGGTGTTCCAGAGCTCTCTTCAGCTCTTCTCTGCTCTACCATCACTAACTCAAAATGAGATCTAAAAAATCTCTTTTACCTGAGGGGCTCATGGAGCGCTTCCCTCCAGGTTCACCTACTCTAATAAATTACATTCAAGGGTTGTCTAGTCCAGCGCCTGGATCTAGATCTCAGCCGATCTAGCATTAAAGTCGATCCTATCTACAGCCTGCACAAAGGCACGGCTTCCATGGCTCACCAGCCTAAGACATTAAATTACATTCAATTCAAATTTGAATGAGGCTGAGCCTCCCTTTTAGCATATGAATTCATGCGCACTGACGTGGCTGGATGGCTGCGTGGAGAGATGCTCCTGCATCATACTCCACAGCTGCAAAAATCATGAGCTCCTGCTCATGAGCTTCCTCTGTAGCATTTGGAATCCTCCTGGGTCCCAAACGAATCTATGGAGCTGTCCATCCGCTCCATCCTCCTGCTGCTTTTGTGCTGCTGCTGCTTCTTCCTTTCTGCTCAGCCTCTCCTTGCTAGTAGTTTTTGCTGACCCCAACGTCAGCCTTCTGATGTCTTCTATCACTGCATCTAGCTGCTCCAGTGGGTGGCTCTGCTTTTGCAGTCTCCTCAGCTGCAAAAATTTTTGGCCATTGGGAAGATTGCTATGATCTCCCATGCCATCTTCTTCATATTCTTCTTCATCTTCATCTGTGGCCTCAAGTTGCCACTCTGCCGTAGACTCCAGCTCTGTAGTCTCTTCTTGACTGACCTGCTACTCAGTCACCCTCTTCTCTGATAGCTCAAATTTTGCCAGTTCTCTTGCTAGCTCTTGATTGTTCAACCAATCCTCCAGCATCTCTAGCTCCATCTCCCATGGAGTGATAACTTTATCTGCCCGCTCCTCGGCTTCTTTTGCTACTAGCTTTAGTGCTACAGCTTCTTTCTTTTTAGCTCCCTGGATGGATATGCTGAGACACTCCTCAGAATGCTCGTTCTCCCCTTCTTCGTCTTCTGCTTCTTCTTCTGCTGTCAGCTTCAATGCTACAACACTCTTAGCTCGTTGGCTGAATGTGTTGAGACATTCCACCGAATGCTCATTCTCTTCTTTCATTTCTGCTTGGGAAAATTTTAAAGTCTGCTCCAATTCCTTCTCGACAGTCATCATCAGCTCAAAATTCCTTTTGTCAGTCACAGCTGACTGCTCTCCTGCTGTTGCTGTATCATCGGCAACACAATTTTCTTCCTCCTCATGGGTAGATGGTAGGAATATCGAAATTCCCCCAATCATCAGAATATCATTCTGATCTTCATCCTCTGTCATCTGCACCTGTTGATCTAAACTCACCTCCGAGTTTATGAGACTCTTAGATAGTCTCATCTGCTCATCCCTGCCCACTTGGCAATATGGGATGCTTCCGCTGCTTCCCTGACAGACAATGAGATCAACCGATCCCATCTTCATCAGCACTCCCTGCTGAATTGAACTCTCTATTGAGTCAGTGAGACCTTCAGATAGTCTCAAGCGCTCATCTCTTCCCACCTGGCAATATGAGACGCTTCCGCTGCCCTCCTGGCAGTCTTCGATGCTTCCACTGCCCTCCTGGTAGTCTTTGAGATCCTCATCTGATCTCCTTTCATTGCCCAGTTGGCAATGTGAAATTCCCTGGCTGTCCCCATGACGGTCTGTGAGATCCTCAACTGATCTCAACTCATTGCCCTCATGGAAAACTGGAATTTCTATTCCGCCCTCTTGGCAGTCCTTGAGATCTTCAGATGATCCCAATTTATCTTCTGTTCCCTTGCCCATCTGGCAACATGGAAACACTCCACTGCTCTCCTGGCGGTCTATGATATCCTCAGACAATCTCAATTTACCTTCTTCATCATCCCAATCATCGAGACCTTTTCCAGTCTCTGGCCAACAGTGATAAATCATCTCTTCCTCTATGGCCTTGAGGGTTTCAGCATACCTCAACCATTTTTTCAACAGTCTGTGCTGTTTCCTGACCATCAGCTCTCTGACTGGCCATTTCACCTTCGGCTTCTGCATGGGCCATTCATATACCCATCTTGGATTTTTATTCTGCCGCATCTTCATTTCGAGCTCCTCCATCTCTCACTTTATGTCAACGAGCTCTCTATCCATTTCTGCTTCCTCTACAAGCTTTTCTGCCTTGATTTTCTTCCTACGGTCTTCAGTAGCCGTTTTTCTATGTCTATCTGCCTCCTTGACAAATATGCTGCTGTCACTCTGCATCTTGAGCGTGTCCAGCTTCATCTTCTCACAGTCCTGCTGACTATCTCCTTGATTGTTGCCTACCTGCAAACAATCATTACAGAGTCCTCAGTAACTCTGTCTTCCTCTCGCTTTCCTCTTTCCTCCTCTTTCTTGAAATATACAGACAAGAACTCGCTCTGATACCACTTGATGGAGGCGAGGGTTTTCTCACACCTCAAACTCACCCGCTCACAGGATCAATTACAAATCCCTTCAGTTGAGCCGAATTTAGCTCTTTAGATTCCCTCGGGAATCACTCCTGCAAACACAACCCAATCCACAGGTCCTTTGTTCACCTGCACGGCCTCTGCACCTGACCGTGACCAATTTCCCCACAGGGAGTTGATGTCGGCCGTCAGGGTTTCGGACTTTCTGCTGTCACAAACCTCTGCCCTCGGGTATCCCTGATCCCCAAATTGTCGATGAGCTCTCGGCTCCTACGCGCTAGCCCTCCTGGCTAAGCTTCCACCATATGACTACTACTCCCGTATCTGTGGCCTTACCTCCCTCATGACCTCACGACTCGCTATATCAAACCCTTGATTTTCCAACTCTCGACACCCGATGTGCCAAAGTGCCGAGACGCACGAGAGTTGACTTTTCAATGGTCCTTTGTCTTGCCAATACTTCTGGACTTCTCGCGGCAAGATCCCGAGGTCTTTGTGCCACCTGTATTCCACTCACCGCTTTGTTATGGCCACCTGTCCTTCAACGGTCGAAATCTCGCTTCTCGCAATATCGCGATCCTCGCGGCCAAACCCTTGAGTATTTTCTCGCGAGGTTCTGATGCACGATCCCACGTGTGGATCCAACGGTCCTCTCATAATCCGGATCCAATGGTTATCCTCCTTCTCGTGCCTCGCATCCTCGTGACTCCGAGTACCAAATGCTTGGGCCATTACCCTACGAACTCCCGAGTTCGCGAGATCCCCTTGATCTCTGTCACGTGTCCTCTTAAATGGACGGTCCCGATCCTCTCGCTCCTTCGCCGCTTCGCGTCCTCGCGCCTCGTGACTTTGAACACCCAATACTTGGGCTTTCACTCAACGAACTCCCGAGTTCGCGAGATCTCTCGATCTCTGCCACGTGTCCTATTAAATGGGCGGTCCTGATCCTCTCGCCACTTCGTGTCCTCACGACCTCGTGCTTCGCAACTTATAACACCAAATTCTTAGCCCTTCTACTCACGATCTCCCGAGGTGTGAGGTGCCACTTGTCCACTTTCTGAATCCTGTGGCCCCACCTCGTTCTCGAGTGCCGATATCCCGAGATGACATCAGCTAGGCCCACAACTCGGAGCTCTCACCTCCTCGCCACTCGTGAAGTCGAATGAATTCCTCTTCCAACCTACGGTGCCCAAGTTCCCGAGATGGGTGATCTCGTGACATGCGTCCGCTCCCAAACAAACGGTCCAGAACTATCTTCCCTGTGCGCTCCTCCTCCTGAGGCTAAACTGTGCGCAACTTCTCCCAATCCGACGGCTTATGGTATTTTCGAGTGAGATCCGACAGCTGTCGGTCTCCTCCTGCTGTAGGCTCCTCTTGAGCTCCTCCTGGACGTGAATCTTCAATGGTCCAGATCTGTTCTCTCCTGCTGGTCTGACAACGGAAGCTGCTCCTCCCGAGCTTGCACGATTTCTTCCCAAACTTGGGAGAATTTAGATTTTCCCAGGCCTCTGCCTTATCTTCCTTTCTCCGTGAACTCCTCGACTGTGAACTTCGCCTGCGCGTATGAAAATGTTGCCCTTCCTGAGCTTGTTCTTCAAATCTTTGGAGGTTTGACCTCTACCTCCTGTAGAGTCTTCGCGTATATACCACGCTGTCTCTCTTGAGCTTCTTCGAATGCTCAGACCCCTTGAGGGATTTTATCCTTCTTCCCCTTCAGATGGAGAATGAAATGGATGCCCTCCTAGCTATCCTTCTGCTCAAGCCTCTTCTTGAGTACTTCCGGGTATTCAACAACCCTGTGAGAATCCCTCAATGGATTCTTCCTCTATCTTTCAGAACTCAAAGAGTTCTCTTCTCCTGTGCCTCTATGCACCTGCTCAATGCCCTCCTGGCAGAGCTTCTCAGAATGCTCAGTGATTCTGGTCTTCCTCCGAACTCACCACAGAGTTCTTCTTCTGTGCACTCCTTGCACCTGTGCTTAATGCCCACTTGGCAGAACTTCCCAGAATACCCAATGATTCTGCTTCCTTTGAACTCTCAGCAGAGTCCCT
>JASDQU010378661.1:4704-15983 GCA_032191745.1 Picea mariana | reverse complement strand
GCTGCTTACTACCACCTTCTACACTCATGCATCAGTTCTCGAAAAGCATATTCTATGCATGTCTTTATCACGCCAAGTCCTCTGCCAGATCATCCTGACAACTCTTCATCACAACATCTCTGTGCTGCATCTCAATTCTATATATATTCTTCTATGTTTTGCATGTCATATTTTCTCCCAGTTCTCTCCCAGGTCCTCATCGCAACTCTGCCATTTTACTAGTGGTTACTCACTATCTATTCATCATCAGTGATCGTTATCTTGAGATTCCTTTTCTTCACTAGCAGTTACAGTCAGTCATTTTATTTGTTGTAGGTAAATCAGTCCTAAGCCTCTTCCTTTACGTGACCACTGGTGGTGACCACACGATTATTCAAGAAGTGCTTCGTGATCTCGGTCTAGTGAGTGCTATCTCCTTATTTTGATATGAACTTGGGTGATGATCTCATGTGACCATGTGAATTTGGGCATGGCCAAAGGTGGTTTGAGATCAAACTGCATTTCACCCTGCAATTTACCTCGAGCCTCCACATGTCCTTTCTCCAAAATTGTGGTTTCAATTTTCGGCTGCCCTTAACATTTTAAAGTTCACACACCTTCAATCCCCTCAATGTGACAAGACCGTCGATCTCACGATATTGACAGTGCTCCTGAACGGATGGTTTAGATATATCCTCTCAAGTTTGTGGATCAGATCTACCCTTCCTAAATCAACGACTTTGATTTACTTCATGATCTAGGCTTTGGGAGTTTCAAATATCAAACCCTTATTTTCTTTGTACTCCAATCTATTGGATTCAATGATTTGCGGAAACTTGTCCTTCTCAATCGATGGCTCTGCCTTTACTTTGGAAATTTGACCTTTCAACCTGATCAATGACTCTGCGGCCCCTTTCTCGATCAACGTCTCTGCAGCCCCTTTCTTGATCAATGATCGCGATCTCCTTTGGGTCTCCAGACTTCTGAAATCACAAGTCTCAAACTTTACTTCCCCTCTAAGGATGCAGATTACTGCCACTTGTCCTCTTGGATCAAACTATTGAGGCTTACTTCAGGTCTTTACCCAGATTCCATAGGATTACGCCATGTATTTTCTAGATCAGATGGCCCAGATTTACTTTAGACGATTTGATGCTTGAGATATTCTTCGGATGATCTGATGACTAAGGTCTACTTCGTATGATCCCACGATCGAGAATTTATTTCGGCTTTCTGGGTCTCCGGGCTTCAGGAATTTCAAAAATCAAACTGACACTCTAGATCAGAAAAACCAGATTCACTTCGAATGATCTGACGCTTGAGATCTTATTTGGATGATCTGAAGACTAAGATCTACTTCGGATGATCCGACGGTGGAGAATTTAGTTTAGCTCTCTGGATCTAAGGGCTTCAAGTACTTCAAATCTTAGCTAGAAATTATTGAAGTGATTCCTCTAGAGCTCACGATCCATCGCCACATATCCCTCTGTATCTAACGGTTGAAATGTACTCTAGCTCTTCGTCTCTCTAGATTTCATGAATTTCAAATCTCAAATTGAAAAATCTTGAAGTGAGAATTTTCCGGAGCGTAACCTCCTCACATCTTTAGATCCAAAACGAATTATGTTCCTTTTTTCAAGATCTTAGATCAATGGCTCGATCTATTTGTGATGCAGATTTTCATTGGATTAAATCCAACGGCTCTCCATATTTTCTTATCCTATCCTTCCACTTAATTTGATTTGACGGTCGTGAAGACTCTCGAAGCAGATCCACGATCAATGATTTTGATCGTGATCACATTTTTGTACTCTCTTTCCCTTCTGAGCTTTGATCTCTACATATTGTTTGCTTCCCCTCCTGAGCTTATGCTTTTCCTATTTTCCATCTTCATTGTTGTTCTTGCCATCAATGAAAAGCACACACTTCCTGTAAAATATGCCAACAATTTCTTCTTCTCCACAACCATGCACTCAATCACTTTCTCATACATAAGGAGAACATGGGAAACTCTCTCTCTCTCTCTCTCTCTCTCTATCTCTCTCTAATGTTGTTAGTTTCCCTTGTCATGCTCTCCCATTTATTCCACCACATCCTCCTCTTCCTCGATCAAAAATGGATTAATGACAATGAACTCCCCAATTTTGACCATCAACTTGACCTCCCTCTTAACAGACTTGATCCTCTACCATTCCCTTCGCGCTTTGTCTTGCATCTCCTCCTCCATGGGCCACTCAACTTTCTCCAAGATATCATCCTCGGCATCCCTATATCCATAATAATTGGTGTCAATTCCTTGTAAATATCATACCTACACCTCCTCTTCTTCACCTCGAGGGGATTATCGAATATATCTTTTATATCATGGAGGAATTTCACAACCATACTTGTACAATTGGTTGTTGGAATATTGTAACGTTCCATATTATAGCAACCAATTGTACAAGTGGGTATGATAACTTCCTCCTCAACATCAAATAGCTATTCTATAATCCCCTCCAGTTAAAGAAGAGGAGGTCTATGTATTATATTTACAAGCAATTTGATGCCAATTATTATGGCTACAAGGATTGCAAGGATGGTATCTTTGATAAATTCAAGTGTCCCACAAAGGAGGATATGTGGGCCATATTTTTGATGGAGTAGTAGAGGATCAGTTATGTCAAGAAGGAGGTCACATTGGTGGTCAAGAGAAGGGAGGTTATTTTTGTTAATTCAGTCCTATTCTAGGAAGATGAATCTGCGGTAGAAGAAATGGGAGAGTGGGAAACCAGTAGTAGAGAGAGTGTAACACACCCAACACCTAAGTATCATTTTAAGGGATGGAGTATTAGAATTATCATCTTCCTCAGCTATCTCATTTCCCTCTATTACAACTTCATCGTCATCTACTTGTTGATATCTTTCCAACGATGGAAATTTTGCTCAAAAAAGAGCTCTAGATAGAAATTTTTGGCCTTTCCAAGGTCATTTGGTCTTGCACCTATATATTGCTAACACATGGTATCCACATGACACCTCGACACACTCACCATATGGCATGATGACTACAATGCACTATGTGGTGCCTATAAAATTTTGCCACAAGGAGTTTTCGTTCTACGTAGGACCATTGGAGCTATCGCTCGGACTCCTTGCTAGTAATCTCATCACTCACCTCTAACAGATATGGTATCAAAGGATATTACCTTTCGATGCCATCTGTTTGGAGATAGAACGGCTCAAGAAGTTTCACTACTCTGAAATCAAGGTATCGAGGAATATACCCCTCTCCTTTATGGATTGTCGTAAGCGTAAGTAGAAATATCTTGATATACAATTGAGATTGAGTTAGTACCTAGGTTTCTTTGTTGTCCCTTGACCAAGTTTTGAGGAAACACTTGGTCATATTTGATCGTTTTTAGAACTTCGACAGCTTGTCAAATATGGAGCACAACGCGAAGCCGAGATTGTGGAAGCTAGACCACTTTCTTGGGTCCTTTTTGGGTTTTTTGGGGATAATTTAATGGGTATGGGTTGTCGGCCCATGGGTTTACCCATGTTTAGGTCTATTTTGTAAAGTATAAATAAGTAGATAGGAAATGTAAGAGAGGCAGAGAAGCTAAGTGAGCATAAAGGCTTTGTATATACTGTGTGACCGACTTGCAGAGTTGAGTGCAAGTGTTGTAATTGCTGAGTGCATGGATTGTAAGAAGGCTCTGTGCTAGATCTACTCAGGGAAGGAGGATCTGGTGAGGTGTGCGCAGATCTCCTGTTCTATGCAGAGTACAAGTTTGAGCTCTGTACTGTAACCAGATTGACCAAAGATAATAAAGAAGAAGAAGACTTTGTGGACGTAGCCCCAGGGTGGGGGTGAACCATGGTAAACCTGTGTGTTGTGCTATGTGCTTCGACCTAATGTGTTTTTCTCTTTCCATGTGTTTCGCTTTGATATGATTATGCTATGTGCTTTGCTATGATATACTTAGATATATCTACTTTGTTTTGTACTTCTTAGATGTATGGACGTAGATCTGACATATATGAAAGTGTTGAGTGTTATACCTGTTTTGTTGTTGCTAAGTGATAACTTAACCTATATCTAAGTGAATGTTGCGGTGCTCTGCGCCATCTATGGAGTGCCATGAGGGTTAAATACTAATGAATGATCTATGCTAAAGTGTTTTCTAAGTGTTAGAATCACAGATATGTGTCCTAGCTAAGGTTGCATACACCTGAGTCTTGCAACCACCCCTGCCTCTACCTCGATTGAGACTTCATTTGCTTCGCAGGTGTTGCCGAAAGGGTCGTTAGTTAGAGTTTTGTTGGTGCGTTGTTGAAACGTTGAACCTTGGGTCTGCCCCTGTGCCAACAAATGGTTCCGTTGCAGGGACCTGAAACTGTGATTGTTTGGAACTGAGGAAGAAGAAGCTTTGTGCAAAAAGTTCGTCCTGAAATTGTAAAATCTTTGTGCATGGACCTGTGCTCTAGTGCATAGTGATCCACTTGATCCAAAAAGCTCTGTGCTAAAGAGGGAAGGACAGATCTGAAGAAAAGAATTCAGATCTGAATGCTTTGTGCTCTAAGAAAGGTTAAAGTGGAAGTTTCTAAGTCAGATCTACAGAAAGAGGTAAGCTTTGTAAGCTCTGTGCTCTGATAAAGGTAATAATAGTTAAAATTTCTTAGATATGGAATCTTTGTAATCTATAGAAGTAAAATAAGTGAAAATTTTTGTTTCTAAAGTATGGATTTAGGTATGCTTGATAGATTTTTTCCTAGATTGAAAACTAGGGCATTGTTATATGAAAGAATGTTTGATATGAATAGATCTGATAAGAATAATGAAAGACATGTTATACCTATGCATAGAAAGAATTTTTGGACTAACCACTAGATGCAGGATCCTAGAAAGAAATTTTTGCAGGCTAGCCATTATGATCCTAACGCACAATACAAGAAAAGTTGGGGATCATGGAAGAGGAAGAGAGGATTAACTCTTTGTTACAGTTTCAAAAGACCAGGACATCTTTCTAAGGAATGCCCTGGGAGAAACCCTAGTTGCCTCTTTTTTAAGGCTACGGACCATGAAGTACTGGATTTCCCTAGAATGATTACTAGACTTGAAAAATTGAATATGGAACAAGGTCAAGAGACTAAGATTATAGAAGAACCCTAGAAAGAATCAGAGATTATGTTACTGAAAATGAAAGAAACCCTAGATGATCATAGAGATGCCAGTTTGTTAGAGATCTTCAAAGAAAAGGAGAAAATCAAAGTAAGAATAGGAGACTTCGACATCGACTATGCTCTAGATGAGGGAACACAGATGAACATTATGACATAAAGTGCTTGGGAAACCCTAGGGAGGTCTACTATGATTCCTTCACTAAGAAGAATAGGGTTGTTGAAAGGAAAAATGGTAACACTTTGTGGCAGAATTACTCAGATAGCTATGAGTACCCATGGAGATTTGACAGAGGAAGAGTTCAAATTCATTAGATTTATTGAGGACCATGCCCCATTTACAGCTTTGTTAGGCAAGATCTGGATTGAAAAAGAACAAATAAGGAGAAAACAAGAAAAGGAAGCCCTAGAATAGAAGAAGAAAGAACTCGTGGAATTTATGACTAGAAGGATCGCCTACTTGATGGAAGAATGAGAGAATAGATATCAGTTGTAGAACACCAGGGACCTGGATGTAGAAGCTATAAGAGCATTAGAGGAACCATAGAAGATCGAAATACCTAATCCATATGATTAAGGAGTATTACCCTTGGATCTAAAGAAAGAACCTCAACAACGTGAAGTGACTATGTCGAGAGAAGATAAGACTCAGAATGGAAAAAGGATGACTGAGATGAAGCTCACTGGGAAGAAGGCTAGGAAGCTAAGTAAGAAGAGAGGAAATATTGAAAAGTTACAAAAGGTTCTAGAGGAAACTTCGCAGAAGGAAAAATCACAAGAATTGAGCTTCACCGAGATATCAGAACAACGACATCTGGCACTTCACCATGGTGCAACAATATAGCCGTTGGACCGATATACCCATTCGACTTCTGCCCCGAACAGATAGAAAATCATTAAAGGATCACCACCAGACTGTTGGATCGTGCCATAACGTATGGATCAACGTTCATGAAAGATTCATACCCATTGCAACCAGACCATTGATGAATTTCCTATTTATCTCATCTCGCCTCACATGAAGAACACATTTTCCAACTGAAAATTCGAAGCCCACATAACTCGTAATTGTATATAGAGATCATTGCATGCAAATCGTTCACCCTAGTGTCATGTTTTGAGATCATAGTGACCCCACTTATCTTTCCTGAGTGCATATGTTCGATGAGCTCACCGCACTTGAGGAATCCATCACAGAAGTCCTTCTTGATTTAATGACTGAGAGAGTCATATCAGAAAGAATAATGTCCATAGGAGTCCAAGCCTCATCGATGAGAGGAGTGCAAGCCTACCCATCGACTGCTTGAGCTGGAACATATTGAGTTGGCACAGAGAGGAGAACTACGCATAAGGATGACATAGCCAACGCAAAGTTAGTGCCATCCATTCTACCATCTTACATACCCCCTCTGAGCAGTGAGATTAAAAGGGGCAGTATCCCTAGATATTTTGAATATACCCTAGTAACTGCATATTTACCGAAGGGAGTACGCACCTATCGCACAGATCAAGACAAGGTTACATCGTTGAAGTTTTGCAACTTCAACCTAGGGGATCATAAAGTTTATAGAATGCTTGCCCCATATAAGTACTTAACATGAACTAAGGGCAAGAACTCGAAGCTCGTCCCTCAGAAATGGACAATGAACCTCGCGCAGTCTACTCTGCTAAACGTTATGAAAATATCGCACTTCGACAGACACCAGGAGGTGAATTCTTGTGTAAAGTTACTGCTAGAAAGTTACCACATAGGATCCATGTGGTTAGAACATCGCATAACTATTTATCCCATGCTAATCAATAGGATCATCAGGCTTAGCATGCAGGGCCCTAATCCCCATGAGTATTATCCTGGAAAGACCGCAGACCGCGCTCTTGCGCAGAAGATAAAATAGGCCTATGGAGATGTTGAGAAAGTTAGGAGAGGCTACACGGTAGCTTCTATTTAAATTGGCACAGTGCACCTCGCATGCCAACTAATTGCAAGAAAGTTGGTACGTAAGAATCGACCAACACAAGTATCAGGCTTTGTAGTTGACCTCGCAAGAAAGTGCGCAGAGGGACTACAGATGAACTGGGTGAAGTACCTGGTGAATCAATAGGAGATTTACTACAGAGAAGCTCAGGATCAAGGGCACAAATTCCATTTTAGATGGATCCTGATAATGATTGCCTTTGTTGCATGGGAGCTACCAGAAGGTGCAACTTTCCCGGACCTTGACCCTTTTGAGCCACTAGCTGCGAAGTTCAGTACCTTGTGGTACTCAAACGACATGAGAAAACAATGGTAATCGAATTTCATTTTCCATGCATATTATAATCAATTGAAAGCAGCCATAAGGAGTGAACCTCGCATAACCCCGAACACTTTACAGAGGTTCCAACCTCTGATAAAGTTCAACACAGACCACCATTTTATATACCTAACCCGACGCGCTGATGAGCACCAAGAACAACTCCAGTCCTACTATAAGTTAACAGAAGAAGACCTGGAAGAGATCACCAAGGAGTGGTTGGCAGACCTCCTTGTTTTAGCAGACCCCACATAAATTTTAAACATCGACAACCCAGAAGCTATGCAAGATACACCTGGGCCCAGTAGAACAAAGAAGACAAAGGAGACGAAGAATCTTGAAGAGGTTCAGGATATACATAGTAGATCTGTAAGGAAGGATTCCATTACGCCAAAAGAAGAAGGTGATGATGAAGAAGGTGTAGAATCTGAGAAACAAAAAGTTGAAGTACTGCCACCCAGGGACAAAGAAGACTCATCCAAGAAAAGGAAGGTTTCACCACTGAAGTCTTCCTCCAGAAAGAAACCAAGAACCCCTGTAACTAAGATGCAAACTGCCCTCACGTTGGATGACTTTGATTTCATTGTTGCAGTGGTCAATGATGCTTCAAAGGAAATAATAGAGAAGCAGGAAGAGAAGCAAGAACAAACATATAACCAGATTGAGATCGTGCTCCAAGGAGTACAGCAGGAACTCCAGTCTAGCTGAGCAATCTCTACTATGCCTCTGCTAGAAGGAACAATATAAGAAGGTGATGAATTAGTCCAACTCTGAAATATTATTGATACAGTCAAAGTATGCCTTCGATGTGCTTAGGAAGAAAAAGCACAGGCCACCTAGGCCCTCAAGAAGGCACAAGAAGAGATTATTGAGCAACATAAAGAAGCGCAATAAGAGAAGAATGCTCTCCAAGAAAAATTTGAAGAAGACCAAGCAAAGGTCCAAAAAGAACTTCAAAAGCTTGTCAAAGATGGAGCGCAATGCGAAGCAGCGATGATGGAAGCTAGACCCCTTTCTTGGGTCCTTTTTGGTTTTTTGGGGGATAATGTAATGGGTATAGGATGTTGGCCCATGGGTTTACCCATGTTTAGGCCTATTTTGTAAAGTATAAATAAGTATATAGGAAATGTAAGGGAGGCATAGAAGCTAAGTGCTAGTAAAGGCTTTGTGTATACTGTGTGATCGACTTGGGGAGTTGAGTGTAAGTGTTGTAAGTGCTGAGTGCACGGATTGTAAGAAGGCTCTGTGCTAGATCTACTCGGGGAAGGAGGATATGGTGAGGCGTGCACAGATCTCCTATCCTATGTGGAGTACAACTTTGAGCTTTGTTCTGTAATCAGATTGACCAAAGATAATAAAGAAAAAGAAGACTTTGTGGATGTATCCCTAGGATGGGGGTGAACCATGATAAACTTGTGTGTTGTGCTCTGTGCTTCGACCTAATGTGTTTGTCTCTTTCCATGTTTTGTGATTTGATATGATTATGCTATGTGCTTTTCTATGATATAATTAGATAGATCTACTTTTCTTTGCACTTCTTAGATGTATGGATGTAGATATGACGTATATGAAAGTGTTGAGTTCTAGACCTATTTTGTTGTTGCTAAGTGCTAACTTAACCTAGATCTAAGTGAATGTTGCATTGATCTGCGCCATCTGTGGAGTGCCACGAGGGTTAAATACTGATGAATGATCTATAATAAAGTGTTTTCTAACTGTTAGAATCATAGATCTGTGTCCTAGATAAGGTTGCAGACACCTAAGTCTTGTAACCACTCCTGCCTCTACCTCGGGTGAGACTTCATCTACTTCGCATGTGTTGTCGAAAGGGCCAATAGTTAGGCTTTTTGTTGGTGCGTTGTTGAAGCATTGAACCCTAGGTCCGCCCCGTACCTAAGGTTCTCTCTACTAGTTGACCCCACTCGACTCATCCACTTATGGGTAAGAGACACCTGTCACCATAAACTCACTTAGGATACCATGCTAGCATGCCACGTCATCCATGATGTTATAAATGCATCCTATTGACTTATAAAGGACTCATGATAGATCGATGGCTATCATGTCATCTCTCCATTCATCGACCTATGGTCGAGATCTTCCCTCTAGTAGACTCACACTCCTAAGAAATCAAAGGATTACTTTGAACCCATTGAATTCATACTTCAAAAAATGACAAGATTGAGCCATCTAGACTCGTGCTCAATCCATTCACCTAATCAACTACTCACACACGTTTTCACACTGATGCTCCTCGTTATCTCTCACCCTTTTTATTTAGTAGTGGAACCAATAATGCCCGTAATGATCAATGACTGGGAATTCATCCATCCCACTTCCAGATCTATGGTTCACACTGGCCTAACTTCATAATCTTTTCTTTGGATTTGTTCTCAAGGTACATGAGATTTCCTTCCGAAGGTCTCACTCCAACAGGTTTTTTTCAGATTCCTTTCCATAATGTCTGAGGGATCTCTCTGACATGGTGACTCTGACTTCCCACTGATCAATGGTCATTATCTCTTCAGATTAGTAGTTTTGGTTCTTTGTTGCCCAACACAGGGTTTACAAAGTCATAACTATCTTCTCTAAGTACTTATTCATTTTCTGAGTCCTGCAAGACTCCATTTTTTGACCTTCAAGGACTCGCGATGATTCTAAAGCCTTTAAAAAATGTCAAACTTAAGGATAAGTCCTTGTATGAGTTGCAAGATCTCCATATAGGGAACATATAGTGTATTCGAGAAGGTAGCAGTTTGTATTCATTTGTTCTTACGATTTAACCAAGAATTAGTATACATCACAACATAGCTCATATTACTTCATTCAAGTCATAGGTTAAGTATACAAAAAGTCTCTTGGATTTAAGCATTCATATGTACTAACACATAATTTTTCTGTTCATGATCATTCACATAAATCATTCACATTCATTTCAGTACAGATGAACACTTATCTGATGAGGAAATGATTCAATCCAATTGTCTGAGAGAGGACGTCTTTCCTCCTAACCTTAGGATTTGTTGCAGAGTCACTTCCTACAACAAGCCACCCCCATTCCAAGCCATAATACCACCAAGGAAATTGTCTTAGAAGGGTTCCAAGTTTGCAATGATCCTAGCAGGCCCTTCTTCCTCTGACACAATAGAAGTTTCCACTTCCCACTAAGCTCTGAGTGTCTACAGGTTTATCAGGTAGTTTCTCAACTAGATTTCGTCTGCACAAGGGAGTACCTTATATGTTTAACAGTCCCTCTGAGACATCCCCTTACCAGTGCTAGATTCTATCCAGTAAGCACCAAGCTGCAGTCCACTATTGCTCTAGTTCGGGAATCAGGATCATCTATGTTCAAGGTTATCATAAACAACACGGAAAAGATTCATATTTTCTTCCAGAAATCTATCCTTTTTTCTCAATCAACACATCCTCACTTCTGCACTCTATTTCTCATTCTTGAGCCTTTTTCCTCCAAGTCTTCTATTTCCTTCCCTAGTCCCTGGGTAATGTCTCTATTTTTTTTTAGGGTCTCTCTCCCCCTTTTTCCTTACTATTCTCTGTGCATATAATTTTTTCCATATGCTCTCGTCCTACCCACATTGTTTTTGTCCTTCTCTATTCTTCTTCTTCATCCCTTTCAGGATCTCTATAGTGTCCTGTAGGCGTAACCTACAATCCTCCCCTTTTCAATCTGAATGGGTGGTTTGTGGTACGTTCCCCTCAGTCGTTCAATTGGCCATTATTTCTATGCATGGGCCATTGTCATAGTCATTACTACTCAACCACCTCTATGACTGTTAACAACCAAACATCAATATAGCATAGAAAAACCTCAGGAAAAGTACT
>JASDQU010378658.1:3215-13573 GCA_032191745.1 Picea mariana | reverse complement strand
ATTTCAGGAAGATTCTAGAAGGTCCAAAAACCCTATCACAATTGAGGGTTGAGGAAGTCAAAAACCTATCCATAGATGGCTATCGAGCTATGTTAAATACCGAGCCATTAGGAGGAGAAGGGGTTCCATTCTTTTGCATTGTATCTTGTTCCACAGCTGAGCAAAACATTGGAGAGTGGTATTCTGTGAGCATAACAAAGGAGGAGAGATTCTGTAGTAGCCATACAGGGCACATGTCAAAGGCAATTCTACAGAGAGTGCCTCTTTCTTTGTACTTGCATCATTTCTATACCAGAGAAAATAGAGCAGAGCAACCTCACCTTCTAGCTGGGTTTTCTCCCGTATTGGGTTTCCTAGGTCATATCTTGTGTTTATTTGTGGATGGTGTGATTGTATTTTACTGTTCTTTATTTTCCAGATTTTATCTATTTCATACATAAGGAGAAAATCAATAACTAAGTATTTTGAGATCTGAAGGAAAAATAACTGTAATAGTAAAGATTTCAACATTTTATTAGATCTGTTGTGACGAACTATTCCAGTGGAATATCCACGACAGTTTACTGATCATATTGGTATCAGAGCAGTTTTTTGTTTTTGGATATTTGTGGGAAGTTGCAGGATCTAGGAATCGGCTTTACGAGAAGTCACAGAAACCCTAGCCATGGTGGACGATTTTGTTCATAATAACCCTCGAGATCCAGTAGAAGAAAGATTTGAGCAGTTGGAAGCACAAGTTGTCGACATCAGTCGTAATATGAACCTCCTCATGGCGGCACTAACAAGCAAGCTCGGACCGTTCGTAGATGATGGAGGCTCTAACTTAGAGATCGGATCATAGGGGAAATCAGGAGATCATGAAGACTTAGGAAAGGAGTCACGAAAGGAATCCGAGAAAGAGTAGCCGAGTTTGATTGCCATTAACCCTTCACAGTCCCTATTCAAGATGGAAGCGAAAGTGGACATAAAGCCATACCAAGGTGAGATCGATGCATTAAAAATGAATCATTGGTTGCAACAAGTGGAAGTTTATTTTAGTGTTCACCATATAGATGAAGGGCAAAAAATTTCGTCTGCTAGATTGAAGTTAGAGGGCAATGCTTTCACTTGGTGGGAAAGCCACACGAAAACGCTTAGGCTGGAGGGTGATCCGCCAGTAACTAGGTGGGAGGACTTCAAAACCCTCATCAAGTCCCAATTCTACCCTATCTGGTATGTAGAGGATCAATGGATCTGGTGGCACTACTTTAGGCAGAGGCAGGGGCAAAGTGTACAGGAGTACACCACTGAGTTCAAAAAGATGGCCATCATGCTGGGTATCTCTCCCAAGAACCCAGATGTACTCCTCAAGTATCTGGGGTGTTTACATAGTCATCTATGAAAGCAGGTGATGCTCTTCAAGCCAAGGACAATGGATGATGCTGGTGTACAGGCACAATACCTGAAAAACATAGGCCAAAAGAAGGGGAAGCCAAGTGGTTTGAAGCAGAAAGAGCACTAGGAAGCTTCCAAGGAGGGGAAGAAGAAGTGGAAATGGGGAAAAGATAAGAAGACAACAACCACTACACAACAGAGCAAAGATCCCAACAACCATTGCAATCATTGCCACATTGATGGCCACACAGAGGAAAATGCTGGAAACTGCATCCAGAGCTGAACCCGAAGAACCGCAAGAAAATAACATTGTTTTAACCACCGAATCTTCATTTGGGTCAAGAATCTTAAGAATGAGTGCAATAGTAAGCAATTTTTTTAGCAATTGGAAGGTTTCTTCACACTTCGGTGTCCATTCAAATTTAATTTTCTTCTTCTGTACAGATGTAATGGGATGAGCAATCTCGGAGAATCTTTTTATGAATCTTCTGTAGTATCCAGCAAGCCCCATGAATGACCTTACCTCGGCTAGGTTCTTAGGTGTAGGCCATCCCCTAATAGCTTCAATCTTCTTTGGATCTACCGCTGTTCCTTTCTTAGGGATAATGTGTCCCAAGTATTGAATCCTCCTTTGATAAAAGGAACATTTGCTTAACTTAGCATACAGTTGATGTGTAATGTTCCCAAGCCATTATGCCAGGAACATCACGGTTTTGGGTGTCTTTTAAAACTTTCTGGTTGTGGTATTTTGTCCTACACTTTGCTTACAATTACGCTTAGGGTTTTCTGATGTGTTATATGTGTGTTTGCAGTAAATAAGGAGATGCAATCATGGAACATACCTCAACCATATGCAAGATCAATAAGATGATAGACAAGCCAAAACACTACAAATCTGATCTTTATTCATAAATAGATAGCAAGAATCTGATACAATGAGATGCCAATCTGGAATGCACATCAGATGGCTCTAATAAAGACAATAGAAGATAGGAGCTGCTACAAAATGCTCCAATAGAAGACTACAAGCCTCCAAAGGTTGAATACACCATGAAGAACATTGCTAAGGTAGATCTGGGCCGTATGAAGTGCCAAACCCCAAGCTGGAAGATGCCACGTCCTGCTGAAACCCTGAAGACCCTCAATAATTTGACCCTACTGTCAAAGACCTCCAAATGCTATGTTGAAGATGCCTAACTGTAGATTGGGATGAATAGAATCCCCTCCTGAAATCTCAGGCCGAAACACCAAGGGAAACTCCTCCAAATGCTGAATCCTCCAATGGAGCTGCGCCCTCCTAAAACTGCCAAACCCTAGAATTTCGACCCTGATGAAGGAGGCCTCCAAATGCCCTGAAACTTGCTAGAAAGATAGATCGGGACACTGCAAGTCACTAGGTGAAGTCTTAGGGTCAGATCTTATGTATAACCTCCTCAAACGGAATAGATCTGAATCTCAAAATTGCTCTCCTTCTCTCCAATTCGTTCATTGCATCCAATAACCCAAATGGCCCATGAAACTCCTCCAGAATGCACTAGATCTAACGGCCAAGCCCTTGTAATGAAAACCCAGGTGCTAGAATCTGCCGAAGCCCTTCCAATCCCTTGGAACAAGCTTCCCTCAAAGAATGGTGTGCCCCCCGTGCTGGAAACCCCCAATGGTGCGCCCCCTTCTCTTCCTGTGCCTGTGGTTGGTGTAGAACCCTCCTGCACTGATGTAGATCCGAACTAGAATGGTGTGGAGGAGTATTGCATCCTCGAGACCAAGCTTGGGACAAGCTAGGTGGAATCTTTCACCACCGAATCATCCTCTAGGGTTTGTTAAGTCAAAACCCTCAAAATCCCCAAGAGATGGGCCCTCTAGCTAGAAGCCAGATATCAAAATGATAGACATACATGAATGAATGAATAGAGGCTCTTGCCTTTCCTTTATACTTCATGCTCACCTTCTTCCTCCAAAGTGACTTTCATTTTATTAATATTTAATTAATTAATTAAATCACTTTAATTAATTAATTAATCTTTTTACCTCTGAAAAGTGCGTTATCTCTCTTTGTGGCTTCCTTGGCCACTGAAAATCACTTCCCACCATCCCATCCTGTAGTGTTGCTCCTCCCGATTCCAATGAGCTATTACACTGAGAGGTTCCTCCAAGTAATGTGCCCAAAATGACCTCTTTAGTGAATTTAATTAACTTATAGCTCAAAATACTCAAAATCATGGAAATCGTTGGAATGCAACGAAACCAAGGCCAACCTGTGCAGAATGGATCATAATGATGAAATGGGATGAGCGATGCAAGCCGGACCCCAAAATGCCTCTCAATAATCCTTGTACTCGCTATAACTTCCATCTGGCTACTTTGGTCATCATAAACCTTTGCAATGTGATGATGTCCCAAAGTGGGGACATTACATGATGCTCTCTTAGCACCTATAGTACTAAGTTACTAACCTCAAGTACTCTTCATGCTCCTCCTTTGATTTTGAATAAATAAGAATGTCATCTAGGAATACAATGACAAACTTATCCAATTAATTTCTAAATATGCCATTCATTAAGCACATGAAGGTAGTCGGTGCATTTGTTAGTCCAAATGGCACCACCACAAATTCATAGTGTCCTTACCTGGTTTTGAAAGCCATCTTATTGATGTCTTCATCCTTATCCTTATTTGATGGTAGCCTGACCTCAAATCCATCTTTGAAAATATCTTTGCTCCTCTCAACTGATCAAATAGGTCATCAATTCTTGGTAGAGGATATTTCTTTCTCACAGTGACCTTGTTCATCTATCTAAAATCAATGTACAACCACAAAGTCCTATCTTTTTTCTTTATAAAGAGTACCGATGTTCCCCAATGAGTGACACTTGGGTGTATATACCTCTTCTTTAACAATTCTTTAATTGCATTTGTAGCTCCTTTAATTCGGGCCTACTCATTTTGTATGGAGTCTTAGATACTGGAGCATCTCCAGGCATCAAATTAATAGAGAAAACAATCTCTCTTTTTGGTGGTAAACTTGGTATTTCCCCAAATACATTTGCATACTCTTGCATTACTAGAAAGTCTTCAAGATTTGGGCTTATGCACTTTCCTGGCTCTTCCACATGAGCTACATACAACTGACACCCTTTCGTGAAGCATCTCTTCAATTGTAAAGATGAAATCTCCCTTATAGAAATAGGTTTGGGAATTCCTTTCACTATCCTTTGCTTTCCTTTTTCATCAAGACAAGTGAAAGTCTTGCTATGACAATCTTGGACAGCATGATGCACATCCAACTGGTCCATTCCATTAAGAACATCATATGAACCAAGTGGTATTATGTTCAAGTTTTCCACAATGCTAACACCATTCATATCTAATGGGTAGCCTTTGACAATCTCATAAATTTTCCTTAGTCCTAGTAGCCAATTGAGCCAACCATGATTTCTCATGCTTACTTCTCTCCAAATGAAATCTTTTTACCAAATTAGGGGCAATGTAACTATGACTTGCTCCTGGATCAATTAAAATTGCAATAGGTTGATTAACAATTTTACCTTCAACCTCAATCATGCTTGATTGATGATCTGTGTGTTGATTTTCTAGGGTGGCATATATTCTTGGGATGTTCCTGTTATAGCACAAGTTGTAGGTTGGGCAAAGCCCAACCCAACCACAAAAGCACGTGTTACAACTATGGGACACTACACCCACTGTCACCTCAATGTAGGTCTTGCACTTGGGGGGTGACTAAGGTCACTCTTGGGAGGCGATCCTGGAGATCCTAGGGGAAAGGAAAGAAGAAATGAAAAGGTAATGGAGAGGCCCCTAGAAGTCAGTATAGTAAGTGGAAAAGAGGAAAAGGGAGATGCCTTGTTGACCGAGTAATGCTACCCCAAATGATGTGTTGCTTTGCCCGATGATTGTACCTGCCCAAGACACAATAAAAATCCAAATGCAAAGCAATATATCAAGTGGATCAGCAAGTTAAGCTTGCTGTCCCTATTTTGCAGAAGTTATATCAACAATAGATTATATCCAAATCAACAAGTAAAAGGTCTAGACTAGTTAGCAATGTCAGCGATAAAACAAGTAACCAATGTGGACCGAAAATAATACTTCAAGACTGAATAAAGATGGCTGTCACAAAAGTAAATTTTTGCAGCAGTATATCAGCCTTATGGCTGTAGCATTTAATGAATTACAACAACAAATTTGACCATCAAAAAGTGTCAAAAGCTAGCCCAACAGATGCACCTAGGTTAGTAGGTTAAACTAGCAAAGTTAGAGGGTCAGTCTAGGGTTAGATTAGGAGTTATGGGTGAGATATCAGCTAGGGTTATGCAGCCCTAGTGGCTGTAGGTTAGTTTTACTACGGCAGCAAGAAAATGTCGGAGAAAGGGGATGCCGTAAGGGAGGAAGAATCCCCAAGGCATCAAGATCACTATCCCAAAGAGACAACTTTAAAACTTGAAAATTCCACGTTTACCATGGCAGCAATTTATTTCTCCAATGCAGTAAGTAAATGACTAGTGCCTTAAACAAAGGGTTAATGGAGTCAAGCAAAGAAAGAGCTAGAGGTACTACCTCCTTGGGGGTGTAAATCCTCTTACTTCCCAAGGCAAGTATCTTTAGCTAGGGTTTAAGCTAAGAGGGTGTATGCCCTTATAATTCTCTTAGCAAATCCTTGTTAAACCAATAGCATGTAAGCATAAAATGGTGGTGTAATGTCCCCGTTGGCATAAGAAGCATAAGGAATGGTTCCGCTAGCCTAAATTGGTTCCCGTAGGCTAGGTCGGAAAAGCTACCTAGGGAACCCAACTTTTGCCTAGAAAATGACTTTATAAAGTGAAAAGGGAAAGAAGGGAGACATGGGTCTTAAGCAAAATAAAGTCACTTAAAAATTATAAAGTGTGCAAGCCTAAAGTGATTTTAAAAGATAATTAAAAGGGTAAAGTGAGCGGGATTAATTCAATGAAGAAATAAAAGGGGGAAAAGAGGAGGCGCCCCTAATTCTTACTCATTCATTTTGGAAATCAACTTTTGGAGAGCTCCTGAAGAAGAGACTAGGGTTTTGGAAACCCTTGAGCCTTCACTGGTTTCGGTGTTGGAACCATACACCCTAATCAGATTTGAGGAAGGAGTCACTGCAGATTTCTTCATTGCATTCACTGGATCAATATTCATCTTCAACATCAAGCTTTTATTGTGTAGAAATTGATTGGACAAGGAGTACGAGTCTATGGGGAAATGCGACTTAGGGAAGATTGTCTTTCTGCCATAGAACCGAGTTAAGAGGGAGAGGCCAAGCTCTTTACTGTCCTCACACACTGCGAGTTGGGAGAGGCCGAGTTTGCTTTTGAAGGGCGAGTTTATACAGGGAAATCGTGGCAGCCTCTGTGGGAATCAGACTTCAGCAAGGATACGAGTTATGACAGAGTGAAGGGCGATTTGTATGGGAAAACCGAGTTTACTTGGTGCTGAGCTATATTTCTGACTGGAGGTAGATTGTTTCCATGTCCTGGGACTGATTTGTGCTAAAGAGAAGGGTTTTCTGGTTGCTGGGCGTGTTGTATCAAATCTGGGCGCATTCCTTGACTGCTGGGCGCTCCATCTATTTGCTGAAATCGTGTTCCATCATTCCTGAGTGTCATACTACTGCTGGGCGCACCTTTCCAGTTTACACAGGCCTGTTATATATATCAGTTCACTGCTGTAAGTTCAAGCTGAGTGCCACCATCGATATTGCTACCACAATCTCCAATTATTGGGCCATGTTCCTTTTATCTTTTCTGCAGAAAACTTACATGTGTTTATTGAAGTTATTCGCTGCACCATATTGTTAAATTGCATGCTATATTAGTTCTGTATTGTTACACATTTTCTCCAGATGATAAATAAAAAGGAAGCAATGATTTTTGGGTCTATTTAACCTTATGAATGTCATAATCTTATTTCCGTTTATTGGAAGTTTTCTCCCAAACTGTTTGACAAAAGACCTCAGAGACAGAACTTAAACAAACTTGAAAATTTTGATGGGAATTTCGTAAGGTTCCAAGAAGGGAATTTTACAGTGGTATCAGCGCATGTTCCTCTGCAGCTGTGGGCTCTAAAGGGCATTTGTAATCAGGTTTATGAGACCAGAAGACGAGCAGAACATTACCTACTGGAGACGTAGGGGAAGAACCCCAAATCCCCCTGGGTGGGAAGAAGAAGAAAAAGAGGTTAGAGAAGAAGGGCCAGGAGAGGCAGCACCATCTATCTCACCTAAGGGCAAAGGAACTATGGGGGAAGAAGATGATGCCGAGATCAACAGTTTGTTCAACATCTTGAATGACTTGGCCAAAGGTCAAAAGGCCATGATGGACCTCATGGGGCAGTTTGCTAAGAATTCGTTGGAGGGCACAACAAAGCAGAATCAGAATGGTGATGGGGGTTCAAACAATGAAGAAGGCAACCACTCACGCACTACCATGCAGAGCCACCCCCACTTGTACACCAAATCCCCCAGACCCACTATGCCTCAATTTTTGGGGAATGAGGCCGCAGGTCCATTGATGCAGGTTGAGTAGGATGAGCCCTACAGGGCATATTTAGAGGAGTACAAGAGACTAGGAGATGATTTCCACTTAGCCATGTCCTTCGTGGAGTTCTGCAATATGAAGAGCAGAAATCGACCGAGAGGGCCCATGAGGGCAATGACACACAATTTTGAGTTGCAGCGTACCATTGGGAAGTCACTATTCCCAACTTTGACGAGGGCTCTAATTGCTCCGCTAGATCATGGGTGCAAAAGCTCGACACTTACTTCCAGCTGCACCAGATGACAGAGACAGATGCCATTAAATTGGCCACCTTGCACCTGGATGGCGAGGCCCATGAGTGGTGGTACCATGGGTTAGTCACTTTGGGACATGCCGGGGTTACCTCCTACCTGGACTTCACACAGAGACTCATCGAGAGATTTGACAGGAAGGACCCTGAGCTTCACTTCAGAGAGCTGGCTCAGCTCAAACAGACAGGTAGCCCAGAGGCCTATATATCTGAGTTTCAGAGGGTCGCGATGATGGTGTCATACATTTCAGAGGGCCATCTGGTGATGTTGTTTGTAGAGGGGCTAATGGAGCCTCTACGAGGATGGGTCAAGGCCTACAAGCCTACCTCTTTACAGGATGCAGTCAACAGAGCTTGGGATAGGCAGGATGCAGTTCCTAAAAGCCGGTTTCTGCCCAAACAAACTTTTACCCCGAGGACTAAGGACATCAGACCACCTCAGAGAGATTGAGCTGGCAAACCCAAACTGGATGAAGAGACCAGGAGAGAACTGAGGAAAAAGAAATTGTGTTTTAGTTGTCAGGAGCCATGGGCACCAGGGCATAGATGCGCGGGGAAGGACAGAATGGGCAAGGCCCATTACATTGAGGTATACTCTGACAGTGATAGTGATGAGGATGAGGAGGTGGAGCAGGCACAGGATCATGGACATCCAACATCAGGAGAGGAGTCTTCACAGGCTAGGGCTAAGGACCCAGTCATGGCCTCGATGTCAGGATTTCCGAGATATCATACCTTCAGGGTTAGAGGTGTCCTACAAGGGCACAAGGTGACAATCTTGATCGATGGAGGAGCATCCCATAACTTCATTGATGATAACATGGTCAAGAGGAGAGGAATTCCGACAGAGGAATTCGATGGGTTCACAATAGTCATACCAGGAGGCCACCAAATGAGTTGCACCAAGTGGATTCCCAAGCACACAATAACCATGGGAAACTACTCAATGACAGATGATTTCTTTGTGGTGGACATACCAGACATGAATATAGTGTGGGCGTTCAATGGATTTACTCTATTGGGAGATACACTACTGATTAGAGGACCATGGAGATGGAGTTCACAGGGCCAGATGGAAAGAAAGTGGTCCTATGAGCCATGCACCAGTACCCACCGAAGATTGTGTCATTGCACAGCATGGAGGCAGTTATGAGGCATGGTGATATAGAGTGGGCTGTAGAGTGTTTTATTTTGAACAGAGAGCCACCTGATCGCCTGCCGCAGCTTCCAGAGGACTTACAGGTATTACTCCGCAAACATCATAAAGTATTTAGTGACATTCCTCCTGGCATTCCACCTGATAGAGGTTTTGAGCATATCATAGAGCTAGAGGAGGGGGTCCAAGCAGTGATCACAAACCCCTATTGGCACCCTAAAATTTACAAGGACGAGATTGAAAAAACCGTTAAAGAATCGCTGAAAATGGGCCACATCTGCCCTAGTTCCAGCCCATTTGCCTCTTCCGTTGTCTTAGTCAAGAAGAAGGACGACACTCTGCGGATGTGTATTGACTACAGGGCCCTAAACAAGAAGATAATCAATAATCGGTACCCCATACCCAAGATTGATGAATTAATGGACGAGCTCAGGGGAGCCAAATTCATCTCAAAGATTGATCTTCGATCAGGGTATCACCAGATCAAGGTACGAGAGCAGGACGTACCTAAGACAACCTTTAGATGCCACTATGGGCATTATGACTTTTTGGTCATGCCATTTGGGCTAACTAATGCCCCGACCACTTTCCAGTCGTGCATGAATCATGTGCTCAATAAGCAGCTGAGAAAGTTCTTATTGGTCTTGTTTGATGACATCCTCATATACATCAAAGCATTGGAGGACCATCTGCGGCATCTGGATGAAGTACTTGATATTATAGAGAGTCAACAGCTGTATGCGAAGGAATCCAAGTGCGAATTTGGTATGACATAGATGCTCTACTTGGGGCACGTGATTGGGATGAACGGGGTACAGGTGCACCAAGAAAAGATCAGGGCGATCATTGAGTGGCCTGTTATCCCCGATTTCTAGGGATAACTAGGAGATCATGTCTCGAGGTCCATAGGTCCTAGACAGGGAGTACCGAGAACAAGATTGACCTGAGCATGGCCCTGGAGGGCCCATCTTTCTTCTTCTTCATCAGACTTGTCCTGTCAGCAGCA
>JASDQU010378656.1:0-11304 GCA_032191745.1 Picea mariana | reverse complement strand
TGTTACCAAACACATCGAACAAATAAAACGGTGTCGAACCTACTGACATATTATGCGAAGGTGGTCCTTGACTCCTCGCTCCAAATAAACTATGGTGTGCAGGTGGCCCGACGGATTATTGATGCGTGCCACTGAGTGAAGGGGACGAAGGAGGTATATGACCTCCCCCATAAGGGAAAGCATTAGAAGGAGTAGGAGTGCCCCCCATGTGTCCTTGCAGAGGAGCGTTAGAGCTCCCTGCCCCCAGACCTGAAGTCTGTGAAGTCGAGTAGGAAAGTACATGACTTGTACCTGAACTAAGCATCCCGTATGAGAATGGAGGGCCTGTTGCACTTGGTGTGAAAGGGGTTGTGGCCACCGCCAGAGACAGGATCGGACCACTGTGTGATGTAGAAGTAGTCGAGACCATGGTGGCTCAGACCAGTGATGGTGGGTTAGGAGGTGGAAACTCTCCTGTGATGACAACCGTAGTGGGAATTGAAGAATTCCCAGAAGGAGTAACAACATTTGTTTCCATTGTTGCGTGTGGCACTGTCTTGCACTCGTAAGGATGAATCGATATGATGGTGGGTGTCGAAAGATCAGTGGTTGGGGTTTCAACTAGACCAAGAGTTTTCACTCCATGGTCTAAGATGGTTGATTCCTCTAGATGTTGGTCGGGCATAATTTCTTGTGACCCGATCGCCTCAAAAGACCCTTGTTGGTCTAGCTTTCGTCTTAGTGGTGGCGGGGGTGGCTCCACTGTAAGCGGCGGGAGGCCAAGAATCCTTCGTGACCAGTGGAGCTCGTGATCCTCCACTGTGTGAGAAGATCAAGGACACTCTAAGGCATTCTAGTCGTTCAAAAACAACACACACTAAAAGTCCCTATAAGATAAGATAGACAAACACTAAATTAATTGGAAGAATAGTTACAATAACCAACACTAGAGCAACTTACTGGTGAAAGTGCAACTCAAACACGGAAGCACCCTCCGGGTATACTCTGTAAAGCGTATCCCGATGTCTATCCTAGGTACCGCGGTGTACCCCCATAGTCACCTGTGTATGTCCCTAAAAAATATAGGCAACTAGGTTTCCAACACGCGAACAGTCACCAGGCGGGTACAGTCAAAAGTCGGGTAGACCACAATGAGTAGGGTATCGAGCCTGAAACCTATCAAGGGTATCGAGAGCAAGTGGTCTAGAAGAAAACTGAGGACCTCAAATGGATTCGAGACCCATGAAGCTCTATGGAAAATGCAATCGACGGAATCCCAAGACAAGCCCTCTATATGTGTTCTCCACTACGATTGGTCCAACTTTGGAGGGGTTATCTCCGCTACCTTTCCGTACGTGACCTCGTGTTTATCCCCTGTGTTAGAGGGGGGTCCCGGATAACTTTCACGATACTAGACTTGGACACTCCCTAACTCAGACTCCAATGTTTGATTTTAATGGCCTTGAAGAGTTTCCTCTCCAACCTAATCCAAGGCCCTAATTCTGAACTAGTTGGTTAACCCTACAAACATAAAAGTCTAATGAATTTTAGATTTAGTGTTAATTTTATGGCTTGTATTATGTCAAAGGGTATGAAAGTGAAACTAGTGATGTTTGAAAGACGAAAGTAAAAATAAATAGAAAGCTAGAAACAAAAATATTCACTTAACGCAAATTTTCAACAACTTTTCAAAAAAAAATTGTTTTTTAAAGAATTTTCTATGATCTTTTGAACAACAAACTTAAAGTAGTATTTCACTTGACTACGAGATACTTATGATCTAAGTAAACTATCAAGAACTTAAGAAAGCATAGACTTTTCCCTGGTTACTAATGCAAAACCACACTTTTCAATCAAACAAAGAAATGAAAGATTTTTTTATTTTATTTGAATGCTCACAAAGCAATAAGGAAAAATATCAACAAGTCAAAAACCAAGAAAAAAATTATGGCCTAATCGCAGATCGCAAAGAATCACTTCAAGAAATCACACACTGGCAACTTAAAAAATGACTCTCACACTTGTCTAAAAACCCTAAAGAAAATTTTGATGAAAAAACTTCTAAATGAAGAAAGAAAGCTATGGCTGAAATTAAACCTAAGATACTGAATGCTAGGACAGAGATTCAAAAACCTGAGAGGTATAAATATTGTCAAGGGAAAATATGACTACCTCACCCTCAACAAAATCTATCCTTCACAAGCACACTACTAACAATTCAACAACAAGCGTGTGCACGCAAGCTATGTAGAGTCAGAGGGTGTGTACATGCGTGTTGGCCTTATACAGGCCGTGTGTATCTCTAAAACTCTAAAACAAATAAAAACAGACAATCCAAACTAGGAAGAGACCACTGATACTGAGAACCAGGATCTCTTGAAGGCTTAGACACTTTCTTTAACAGAAAAAAGAAAAGCAATGTAAGGAAAAATTTGTAAAACAAACCAATCTGAGATGAACTCTAAGTTATAGACTACAAACAACTAAGACTAGAAAGAGTTCCAGAAAACCCCTGAGAATGATTGATTCTGACAAGGAAGAGGATGACTGCCTCAAAAATTTTCTGGAATCATACACGCTACTGTTATTTCTTCAGCTAGCGTTTACACATGGGCTGTAAGAAAGTAGGGTGTGGGTACATGCGTGCAGACCCGATGCAGGTCGCGTGTACCTCTATGGGTCTAAAAAAAAATAGTCAAGCAAAGAACAGAGATGACTGGTATGGAAGACCAGAATCTTTGTTAGCTCAGACTTTGCAGAAACTTCAAAAAATAGGAAAGAAAACCAATCTTTTAAAAATACCCAAAAATATTCCCAAGAATCCTAGAGACTTCCCTAGTATGATCGCCAATTCTGTTGTGGTGGGAAATCCCCCTACGGACTAGCCTTTAGGGTTATATTATGCATGCAAATAAGACCGAAAGAATCCTACTTTCTACCGTTGTCCCAGACTTAATCCCCATTTATTTCAAGCAAATACATGGTTAAACGAACATACCTTGTTTCGGATGTTCGATGTCGATCCTTCTTCATGCTTGATCACTTGCTAGCAGCTATTCTCCCAAGGCTGACCTACGTACAAAACAAGCAAAAAACTCTACATGCATTTGTTCTATAGATTAATGGGTTAGAGATTCAAACATATATTCACTAAACTATGAAGAACTCATATAGTGGGACGGGAAAAGAATTTCTTTACTATTAACTTTAATGAATCAACTTACAATGTCGAGACTGGCCACTGCTCCACGAACCTGATCCTAGGCTCCTCTTCAAATGTCCTCCAACTTCTTTTCTTTGTATCTCTCTTTGCGCAAGGATGACTAAAGGGTTCAGACAATGGGAATGTCCAATTGGGTAGAGTTTCTTTACTCTTATTCTCCTCTTCTAAATAGGACCCTTAAACCCTTCTTTTATATTTTAGAAGAAGCTAGGTATTTGGACGAACCCTCGGCCATGCATGGCTGAAAGATTCAGTTAACTCACACAAATCTGTGTGTTCCGTCGACAACTTTCCTTTTTTCGTGCTTTTGTAGGTACACGCGGGTTGTTTTAGGTCAGTTAGCATGTACACGCGTGCAGTAATGGAGTAGGGCATGTGGGCCCTTATAAAAGAGGTTTTTTAAAGATTTGTTCAGCAATGCTTTGGCAAAGAAGGGATCTGAGATGGCCTGATGCTAGGTAAGCAAGTATGGTGCAAATTAGGGTTATAACACCACTACCTTCCACCCCTAGATAGATGGACAAAATGAGGTCGTTAATCGGATGATAATACATATAATCTGCATGTACAATTCAAAAAACCCTCGCACATGGGATGAGATTGTTCCATATGTCCAACATAGTTACAACTGATCCCTGCATAGCTCAACTGGCCATAGCCCCTTTTAGGTGGGTTTGGGATTCCAACCATTGGGCCCCATGGATGTTGCACTACCCCTGGTGACCACCTCAACCGACTCATCCCCTTCTCCACCAAAATTTGACAAATCCATCCATTTCATTGAGTGGATCCACAACATCTGCCAATATGTTCATGATATTCTACAGAAGCCTAATGAGAAGTATACGCAATGCCATGATCAACATCGGGTGCCAGATAAGTTTTAGGTGGGAGACAAAGTTTGGTTGCACTTGCATAAAGAACACCTTACAGGGCCCCATTGCAATCTTATCCCACTCTATTATGGGTCTTACATCATCACCAAGGTTGTGGTTGATAATTCTTTTGCACTCAGCATTCCCCCTTTCCTTGGCCTGCACCCAGCCTTCAACATGGCTTCCCTTCGGCCATATTTCCCACCATTATTGGACACCTTAGAGATAGCAGAGTAGTTGAAACCAATAGATATCAACCCTTATTGCATGCAACAGGCATCCAATGATCAGATTTTGGACACACAGATCAAGGGCACTCGACAACAAAGGATCCAACTTTATCGAGTCATCAAAGCATGACAGCTCCTGCACCAAGACAAGTGGCTCACGTGGGGCCAAATTCAACAGAAATTTCCTCATATGATGGGGGAAATCAACACAATGGATACCATTGCTTCCTAAGGATGGATTATTTATCCAGGTGGATATCGGTGGCCACCCACCTTTTCCAACTCTCTCAAAACAATTTTTTGGCAATTTTGGCAATTTACTATTTTTAGCAGTTTTTAACTTTCGGGGCCATTTTGAGGGAATAAATGAAGTTTTTTCAAGATAAAGATTCTAAACAATAGACAAAGGCTCTGATTGATCCCCAAAAATGAATTTCCTTGATGATACCTTTCCAACAGGCTATCGTGCGTCTAAAACAAAGATTGTATGCAAAAGTTACGACCCCAGAAAGTTGATGTACTAACTTACCCAAATGGGACCCACATGACTTTTGGCGCTTCATCTCCTAGGGTTACGTTTTTGGATGTATATGGTTTTTTACTTTCCTATTTATTATAAAAAGGCCTTCAAATCCTCTTTTTAATCATATTCTTTCGAATGAGTGCAACCGTCACATCTCTTCTCAGAGATAAGTTGTCACCATTCCAACAAGCTTGTTTTCCGTTGCATTTTACAGTTTCAGTTGATTTCCTTATGGAATAGAAAACCAATTTTATTGTATCTCTGTTATTCTATGTAAAGTATATTTTAATAATTTGAATTCATTTTGTTGTGCTCATAAATTCCAGATTAGTCATCAACTAATTAGGTAGCATTAAATTTGTTTAATGAAATCCATGTTGATAAGTATTTCTCTTTTGAAATTATGTTGCATAATTTCGAAATGGAAATTCAAGTAAAAATTTCCCCAAATTGAATTTTTATAATACGCAGTACGGTATTGTTTAAGTGCATTAAAAAAAAAAAGTTACCACTAGGTGAGGTAAAGGCTAGAGAATTGTTATAGTTATCAAATCTTTTTATCTTCTAAATGCACACACTGACATAGTAGCATGTCATGTTAATTTGGTTGTGGTAAAGGCTAGAGACTTGTTATAGTTATCAAATCTTTTTATCTTCTAAATGCACACACTGACATAGTAGCATGTCATGTTAATTTGGTTATGAGGTAATAACCAAAGAAATAAAAGATAAGAAGTTGTTATAGGAATGATGCTAGGAAAGATAGTCATGTATGAGACTAGGACATGGTTGGATATGGAAAGGTATGGATATATAAAGGTTATGTGCCGCACAAATACCCAATGAGTTTCCTACCTTTAAATAAAACTTGGACTACAACTTTTTTTATAACACTAATAAACACCACATAATTGTATTCTTGGTGTATTGTTCGAGTTGAAAAGGAACGCATCCAAGTAATTGAGAAAACAATGGGAAGTGTGTGGAGAATGTATCAAGATATTGGCCATATTTCCAATTTATGGATGGTGAAATACATGACTTAGATAAAGATCATTCTGAAAATCAATGCAAAGATGCATTGAGAGATGCACTCATGCCTAGTAAGTGGCAGAGTTTCACTCATACATGATAGAATTGTATACTTAAATGCATTTGTTAAATGCATTTTTTGAGTCCATGTATATGTGTTTTTGAATGGAAATAATTATACTAAGGACAAAAATGTTGCTAACTCATGGAGATGAGAACATTTAAGGAACTGTTAGACATTGCAACAAGAAAGTTGCAAGTCAGGTAGTCACATGAATAATGACTACAACATTTTTTTTGTTCAGAAAATTGAAATAATGAACTTACTGTTATTAATTATGAACATACATATGCATATAATGATGAGTAATTCTATCTAATAAATTGTTTGGTAATTGTGATTGGATTGCTAGGTGTAGGGCATTCTAAGATCACTGCATAAGGTTTTTGTACATATTGCAATTAAAATATGATGTACATGAAATGTTGACAATTTTTTGGTTGAATGCAAGATAGAATCATTGCAGGAAAAATAGTATTCAACATGGTGCTTGCTGAAATACAGAAGGAAGACTACATCCTATTATTGCAACAATGATGAAAAATTATGAAATAGAATTTCATATTTTGGGAAAAGTCGAATTCCTTATGAAAATAATTTGATTTCTAAAATGGAATTTTTATAATGTTCTCCCATGATAAATTCATGTGAGTGATGCAGATGAGATAATATTGATTACATTTGGAATGCTGGGAAAGAACAACTATTGTTGACGACACTAAAGCCCTATAATTCTAGAACCTTGGTGGGGTTCTGGTAATGGGTTAGCAATCTCATTATGTGTGAAAGCCTTGGAAAGAAGGACTATTGAAGGAATGTGTAGCAGTGAAGGGATGCCTAAGACTTGAAGAGTGATTGCAACAAGGAGGAGGAAACCCAAGGATGCTTATGGCATTGTAGCTGCCATAAGAAGGGTGTGTCAAATGCAATAAAGAAATTGACTTCCAGTTGTAGTATGAATACCATAATTGTTGTTGGAAAGTAGAGCACCATATGGAGAACAATCTTCCAATTGCTAGAGCTTGGATATTTTTAAATAATTTGAATGTTACATGGTATATAATGCACCGAGGACAGTGCATAAATAAGGGGAGGGGATTGTAATACCCCTAGGATGAAACCCAAATTGTAAATGTAAATGTGAAAATGTTTATAAGCTGGTGAGTTGTTGATATAATTTTGCATGCACCTTCCATGGTATAGTGCACACATGTACTGCACACTAAAATGATGAAGTGTGCACATTACAAGATACCGGGTGCAACAAGCTTAAGTGCGCGTGATTTTGAGGCGAGGGAGCCTCTGTGTATATTTTGTGTTTTATCGGCTAGTGAGTCAGTTATTACAAGTTAGGAGGCTTATGTGTGGAATTAGGCCAAAGAGACTAGATGTTAAAGTCCAGTGACCCTATTTTTGTATATGTCTTATCATTAATATAATACCTCATTGCGTGTAGACGGACCATAATAAAAGAGTATGGGGGACTAAACTCCACTAGTTAGGGAATGAGGGGGCTAAAAGTTAAGGATAAGGGGATAAGCTAGGGATCTTAAGCCAAAAATGAATATTATATTAATATTCCTTAAAGTATAAAGTATGTATAATTCTTTTATCCTAAGTTCTAGGGTTGAGGACAAGTGGGAAAAAGTGGTTCTCAACATAACAAGTGTCAAGTTGGGAACATTCATATATATAGCTTGGACTTAGTGCATTTGGGGGGATTCATTTGTTCATTCCATCATCATTCAATCACTCATGGAGTTGTTCTTTGTACCTTTCTGTTACTATCATCATACCCATACCCATACCCATACCTGTACCTATACCTGGTTATCTTAGGAGTTTGACTCAAGAGACGAGTTGTTAGGCCTATGAGCAATTCTCTCTAGCTGAGAGAATTGATGGGAATTTATTTCCTGAAGGTGCTGAACTACAAATGTAGGTCTCTGAGACCTCATGTCTGTCCTGTTGTTGAAGCCTTAGAAAGGAAGTGGAGAAGACAAAAGACTTTTGAGAAGAGAAGGGGAATACTTCCTGGGGTGGGACAGGCATGTGGGGAATGAGGGATTGTAGGTTGTTAGTTTGAGTTGGCCCCTGTGACAAAGTCTTTTGTGTTGTCTGAGATACATCAACTTGGTCAGGAATCCCTTTACCTGAGTGGAGTTTAGTCCCAGATTGAAGGTGACCCACTATTGAGAGGGATGAATAGCGTGGTCTAAGGATTAGAGGTTCATGGAAGGTCTGCACATAGTTGGTGATATTTTTACCAAGATAAGTGTCCATTTTTTGTTAAATTACATGTTGCGTTATTATGTATGCATTTATTTTTATGGGTTATTCATGTGTTTGTTGCATGTGTATTTTATTATTATTATATATGAATATGGGCATTTGTAGAATGTATTTGTCTGTTTTAAGTTTATAAATAAATTTCAGCATGAGTTTTTGTGTGTATATGTTTTTATTTGCATACAATTTGAAAATACTAGTTGAATGTTGGGGATGTTACACCTTCCTTTGATGTATTCTGAATATGTATTAGATATATATTTCACTGTGTAATATGAATGATGTGTATTCTAGATAATTTATTTTTGAATATGTTACAAATAATTTCATAGTAACGTATGCTTGATTAAATCCATACTTGTTGTGATGTACTCTGAAGGTGTATTTAAATTAGTAATATGAAACAATGTGTAGTTTGGTTAATGCAATCTGTATTTGTTGCAGAGAGTTTTATAGTATCTTTACTGTTGATTAAGTCCTTACAATGTTGATAAAAAAATATACTAGGTATAATTGATAAGTCGTAATTTGGTGGAATACTATAATGTTTTTGTGTAAGGTGCAACATGATATGTAGGTAAGAATCTGATATAATAACCTTGGTCTTGGTTAACTATGAATATCGTTTGAGGTAATGGAATATTTTCATTTCTCTCATAGATTGGATTATGTGTATTTTACAGATGTTAAATTTTATCCCTATAAAATATAATCACGATGAGGAAAAATATGTTAAATTTATTCCCTTACAGTCAAACTTCTATCAGCTCGGACAAGAAAAAAGGTGAATTTACCTTCCCTCTAACAAAATTAAAATTAGATTTCCCCTTCCCTAAATGACTCGATAGGATAACCTTTCTCACTTTTGCGTCCTTCAAAACTGTTTCCTTCTGTCATTATACTTTATGAATTTCACAGTCTGGTTGGTCTATGATATTTTTTATTTTAATGCAATCCTTAGTGACTATAGAAGTGATCCATTTGCTAAAGATTGTTGTTGGACATATTGTCATTGATGTCAACAGTCTATGTGATTATTTGTTGTTATAATGAATTATCACTACTATAGATGATATTGTCATTGATGTCAACAGTATATCAGTTAGCAGAAAATATCAAACAATATGCAGAGATCAAAACAATAAGCTCTGGAGGAGGAGAGAATTGAAGCAGTTCTTCATTATTGTTGATCACGATAGGATCAACAATTTTCCTATGATAAAATATTAGGAGGGCTAGAAAATGTAGAGATCAAATCTCAGAAGGGAAATTGTTGTACATAAGTGAATGAAGATCAAATCTCAGAAGGAAGAGCGCATTGCAGAAGCATCGTCAGGATAGATGGAAATATTGAGAAGTTGACCAATGCACAGGAAAAGGTGAGAAGCCTCAATAGTCATTCGATAAATAAATTGATGGTGTTGATCATCTCATATAACGGACGTTGGTCATATAAGTGACCGTGGGCTTGAGGATCGTTGGAGGATCGTGACTGTCGGATCTGCGAGCCAGATCAACAACAGGGATGAATTGCAGGGAGCGAAAGAAGAATTAAATGACTCACTAGTTCCAATCCCACAATGGGTCTAGATTGTCAGATCTCATAGACTCGAATATCGATGACTATGGTTGATCCAACAAACGATTAGTTTGAGCCATATTAAGTCGTGATCGTTGAATGCGAAATCAGTAGATAAATGGCAGGGATAAATTGTGGAGATCAGAAGGAGAATTAAAATCGCTAGTTCCAATCCCACAATTGGCCTAGATCGTGAGCTCTTATCATAGAATCGAATATCGACAACTATGGTTGATCCAAAAAAAGATTAGTTTAAGTAATATTAAGTCATGACCATAGGATGCACAATCGCCAGATCAACGACAGGGATATATTGTGGAGATCGAAAGGATAATTAAACATCATGCTATTTCTAATACTACAATTAGTCAGGACCATCAGATCTTATAGCTTCAAATATCAACGACTGTGGTTGACTCATCAACAATTCACAACTTGAAATTGTGGAGTTTGGGTGTCGAGTTAAATCACTCCCAAGTGGTGATTCCACAATCATCGTCGACATTTAATCTACTTCGAAGAGTGCACATCGACCATTGGATCACTTTTGAGTGGAAGGACAGGATAAGCAAAAATGCAGATTTCGATTATCTAAATACCTATCATTCATCGAATCAAACATGAATTCCCTACAGTCATCAGATCATTCTTGAGTGGAAGGATAGGATAAGGGAGGTAAGATCTGAGATCTCATTTATGTGAATTTTAGTCAGTCATTGGATCACTCTAAGTGGAAGGACATGATAAGATAAAAGATATGCATATCAGGCAGATCGAGCCATCGATATAGGATCATGATCAATGAACAACACTTAGTTTAGGTATAAACGTGCGAGGAGGTTAAGCTCTGAAAAAATCTCACTTCAGATTTTTTAGTTTGAGATTCGAAATACCCGAACCTCGGAAATCTGAAATGAATAAGGATCATCGGATTTGGAGAGAATGTGATGACCGTTAGATCATGTAGACCACGTCAGTAGACCACGTCAGCATGGACATGTGGCAGACCACATCTACTAGGACATGTGTCAGACCATGTCAGTAAGTACACATGGCATAATCAGATGATGAAAAGTGTCAAGACGAAATTGGCTCATTCCATGTCAACAAGTGACGTATGAAAGTTACGTCACTCCAAAAATTTTACTTTGAAATTTTTTCCACCATCACCTGCCCAAATTCCCAAAGTCCCAAAGTGGACATGAAACGTCTGATCTGAAGATAACTTCAGGAGAACTCTCATCTGTCAATCTACTACAGTGGAAGGATAATGTAAGTGGAAGTGTTAACCCACAGCAAGCGGTCTCCACCGTTTATGAATTAATCAACAGGTGATCACTCCGTAGGAAAGAAGGGTTTGATATTTGAAATCTGTTGGAAGATTGGTTGTTGTCATTGATGTCAACCCTAGTCATGGGTTTTGGACCGCAATATTGATGAAGGTATTTGGACATGAAGGAAAATGCACATGCAGATACAACACCCATGGATGGATAATATACATCATGTTGTT
>JASDQU010378655.1:0-10598 GCA_032191745.1 Picea mariana | reverse complement strand
GAAGAATAACAAAAAAAGAAACCTTTCTCATTCCAAGAAACAATTTTTTTTTATAGGGACATGACTTAACTTTACATCACAAAGTTTCTTTCCATCCAATGAAGTGTTTATGGCATTTTAAGTCTACGTGAAAAAGTTTGCATGCCTTGCCAAGACATGCCATGCCTTCCCTTGCCTTGAGTTTCCATTGCATTCCTTTCCTTGCCATGTCATGCCATGCCTTGCCTTACCATGACATGTCATACCATGCCTTGCCAAGCCATGGCATGTCATGTCTTGCCCTGCTATGACATGCATTGCATGTCTTGCCTTGCCATGCCATGCCTTGTCACGCTATGCCATTGTATGCCTTGCCTTGCCATGCCATGGAATGCACCTTTCCATGACATGCCTTGCCATGTTTTGCCTTGGCATGCCATGCCTTGCCTTTCCATGCCATGCCTTTCCATTCCATGGCTTGCCATGCCATTCATTTCCATGCCTTGCCTTGCCATGACATACTATTGAATGCCTTGTCTTTCCATGCCATGGAATGCCTTGCCTTGCCATGTCATGCCCTGCCATGCCTTTCCATGCCATGTCTTTACATGCCATGCCTTGCCTTGTCATGCCTTTCCATGGCATGCCTTGTCTTGCCTTGCCTTGCCATGCCATGCCTTGCCTAGACATCCCATGCCTTTCCAAGCCATGCCATGGCATGCCTTGCCTTGCCATGACATGCCTTGCCAAGCCATACCATTGCATGGCATTGCCATGTCATTCCATCCCTTGCTTTTCCATGCAATGTCTTGCCTTTCCATGCCATGGCATGCCTTGTCTTGCCTTGTCTTTCCATGCCATGCCATGCCATGCCTTGCCAAGTCATGTCATGGCATGCCTTTCCATGACATGTCTTTCCTTGCCATGTTATGCCTTGCCAAGCCATGCCATTTCCATGCCATGTCATTGTCATGCCTTGCCAAGCCAATAAATGATATTAACTAAGTTCAAACAAGTCAATGAGAAGTCCCAAACACCACAAATCAACAAGGAAACTATATCTCTTATAAAACTTGTGATTAAGATGTTTAACTTCGGCAATATGACAAGTTACAACAGGACAAATATAACAACCCTTAAAACAAGTAATCATGTAATGAAAGGGGGCTAAAAATGCAAGCATAAACTAGGGTTTAGATAAAAATTGCTTGTTGAAATGGAATATGGCACATAAAAACCTTGGAATATTCAAGACATCAAGCCCTAAAGGGATGAAAATTGTCTTTCCTTTCCTTTCCATTCCTTTCCATGCCATGCCTTGCCATGTCATGCCTTGCATTGCCTTGTCTTTCCATGCCATGCCATGCCTTGCCTTTCCATGCCATGCCATGCCTTGCCTTTCCATGCCATGCCTAACCTTTGAATGCCTTGCATTGTCTTGCTTTTCCATGCCATGCATTTCCTTTCCTTGTCATGCCATGCCATGCCTTGATTTTCCATTGTTGGGTATGTGTTATATTCTTTGAACGACTAGAACTAGTGTATGTTTTACTGGTTTTTGTGTCCATTTTGGGCGGTTCTTTGGCACATGGTTTTTCTCCGATGGTTTTATATTTCCGGTTAATGAATTAGGGTTGTTGAATAATCTAGATTATTGGATTAGGGTTTTGGATGCTATGTGATCCTATATGTATATTGTATCGCAGACAATGTATGATGTGAATGAATATAGAATATGTTGGTTTTCCCGGTTTGGGTTTCCAGGAGAAAAATATCTGTGTAATGTGTGTATTTTCCATTGTATATTTTTTGTTATTTTATTGAAAATTTGTTTGCAGTAAAGTATTGTACAAGGTTCAAATCTACAACCATGCCATACCATGCCTTGTCTTTCCTTGTCTTTCCATGCCATGCCTTGCCTTTCCATACCACGCCTTGCCTGTCCATGCCATGTCATGCCTCGTCTTTCCATAGCATGCCATTCCATCCATTGCCTTGCCTTGACATGTCGTTCCATGCCTTGCCTTTGCATTCCTTACTATGACATGCCTTGCATTGCCTTGCCTTGTCATGTCATGCATTACCTTTCCATGCCATGCCATGTCTTATCTTGCCTTTCCTTGCCGTGTCTTTCCATGCCATGCCATGCCTTGTCTTTCCATGCCATGTCATTCCATGCCTTGCCTTTCCATGCCATGTCATGCCATTCCTTGCCTTTCCATGCCATGCCTTGTCTTGCCTTCATTTTCCTTTCCTTTCCATACCATTCATTTCCATGCCATGCCATGCCTTGCATTTCCTTCACTTTCCACATCATGCCTTTCCTTTCCATGCCATGCCTTGCCTTTCCATGCCATGCATTTCCTTTCCTTCACTTTCCATGACATGCCTTTCATTTCCTTGCCTTCACTTGCCATGTCGTTCATTGTCATGGATTTCCATGCCATGCCTTACATTGCCTTCACTTTCCATGCCATGCCTTGTCTTTCCATGCCATGTCTTTCCTTCACTTGCCATGCCATGCCTTGTCTTTCCATGCCATGTCTTTCCTTCACTTGCCATGCCATGCCTTACCTTGCCTTCACTTGCCATGCCATGTCATGCCATGCCTTGCCATTCCATATCTTTCCTTGCCTTTCCATGCCTTGCCTTGCTATGCCATGCCATACCATGCCTTGCCTTGTTTTTCTATGCCATGCCTTGCCTTTCTTTTCATTTCCATGCCATGCCTTGCATTCCCTTGCCATGCCATGCCTTGCATTCCCTTGCTAAATTCATGATTATGAACAACAATATATCTCTTAAATTGTAGGTATTACGAGTGTTATGGGTGAGGTTAAGCATCAACTTACCATTCCTAAGGCATAATGCAAAATGATAAAGAACTTTGTGGAGAATTTGCATAAAAATACTTAGTTTGGGGAATCTAATCAATGGTTGTCTGTAATCTTATATCAAGGGAAACAAAAGGAAAATACATTGCACCAGTTCATTGAATATATGTAGATCAAAATCAAGAACAAAAACATGGAAGAGGCCACAAGCCATCATATTTTTCACTAGTTTATGTTTTGTGAGGTTATAAATATTTTAGATATCTTTTATAGAATCTATTTTGTAAAGTTATCAATAATTTAAATAGCTTTTATTTAATATATTGTAGTAGAAAGAATTCAAACAAAATTGTAGTAGAAAGAATTAGAAATTTTATCAGTAAATATAAGTAAACTCTGTAAACTATAAGTAAGAGGATAAGTAAGAGGGCTCAATGGTAGCACTCCAACTTTGGTAACTTAACAAACACACTAACTTATTTCTCTAAGTCCACCTATTGAGAATCCATGTTGTTTTATAATATCATATTTTATAATTTATATGATACTTCACCGACTCCAAACTATTGGATAAGATGCAATGCTTGTCACAACTCCTATACACATTGTAGACTATAGACTGAGTGTAGACTGTATGAGATTGTAGATTGTATTTTGTCTAGTGGATTAACAAAAAATATAGGTCTCTTCTTCCTCTTCCATTTTTTTTTGGAAAAGCTTATCACATATCTGTGATTATTGCATGTGGGTATGAAGCTGGGCAATCCATCTTTAGAGTTATTGTGGGTGGGCATGCAGTAGGACGATTCAACTTTGGAGTTACAGGATAGTTGAAAATATTTTGTGAGATGTGGGATGAAGATGGACCTTGTAAAGTATTCATTTTCCATCCAAAGACAAAATTATATGATCTTTAAACAATTTAACCACCCCATTTCACTTCGGTGTTTCCTTTCCCCTAGTTGAAGGGTATGCTAGTTAAATTAAAATCATAATTTATTTTCCAATTTTGTAAAGTTATAATATTTTTAAAAGTTACAATTTCACAATACTTGATATTAATTTTAATTGTGATTTAAAATGAAATTAATTAAAATAAATAAATTTTGAAGTTAAAAAGTTTACTATTGTTTTGAAAACAAGTATTTTATTATTTACAATTTTTAAATTAACCCTTGTTACTTCATTCTCCATATTGGAAATAGAATATGCGTTTGTAAAGTCTAAAACCATAAACGAATATTTAGAAGCACAACTCGTGAATGTACTAACTCTTGCAGTACAAGGAAAGTGTCATTCTTAAAAAGGGAAACATGACAAGAAAGTGGTTGGCACCTAATGCAAATGTAAAACATGTGTAATGTTGAAATTCTAAAAGCAAATGAGATACTTAATTTTATGGAAGTCATGTTCATCCATCCATCCCTCCGCTCATGATTTAGCAAACTTAGTCATTTATGCCCTTAAAATATATATGTAAAAATTCCACATAGAAACAAACAACTATTAAATTAACAAATATTGAATATAAGTCATTTATATCCTTAAAATATATCATGTAGAAATCCCACATAGAAACAAACTATTAAAGTAACAAATATTAAATATAAAGATTAAATTTACTAACAATAGTTTACAATTTCAACATAATGTAAGATGTTATTATTATGGAAGACATATTTCTTGGTCAAAGTTTTTTTTTTTTTTTAACTAGTTGAGAGTGATATATTTTCAAAAATGTTGCCAAAAGCTTATCAAAATGAATGGCATCTAATAACGTTGTTGTTTTGAAGAAAGATGCTATGTAGGTATAAGGAATGGTTAATAGATGATGCCATATAGGTTTAAGGAATGGTTAATAGTTGATGCCATGTAGGTTTAACAAGTTACATGATGTAATAATTAATGTATTAAAGGATCCTTTTGGAGTCATTGTGGACAAATGTGAAGGGAAAATGTTGGGACCTAATTTTGTAGTCTTTTCTATCATCTCCAAATTGTGCATTAAAGGACCTTCATGGTAATTAAGTTGAACAAAACATAAATTTAGATGATCTAAATTTCCTAATCAAGTGTTATGAGCAAATGCATTGAGAATGATGAGAAGTCAATAAATAACAGTGCACTTTGAGAGAGAAACCTCTCCTTTTATAATATATTCAATATACAAGATAAGATAAGATTATCCTAATACTAGCAGAACCTTTCATTCTACCATTTCATCACAATTGTATTCTTTGTGTCCTATATATATATATATATATATATATATATATATATAGGAGACAAAGAATACAATTGTGATGAAATGGTACAATGAAAGGTTCTAGCTGACCTCTTAATATAATACTAGAAATGTAATAATTCAATATATAGGGCTTAATAAGGGGTTTATACTTAACATGGGCTATGTCTAGGAATTAACATGCCCCTTCCCTTCAAATTGTTGTTGTCTTGAACACTTGACTAACTGCAGGTGTTTCAGCATGAAGAACTCATATTCTCGTTTAGCCTTTTTCACTGGTAGGTTCTTCCATTTGACAAAGTACTCAATACATTTTTCACTGGTAGGTTCTTCCATTTGAAAAAGTACTCAGTGGGTTCTAGTATGAATTTTTCTTCTTCATTAATCTCTAATAATTACCTTCTTTAAGCAAGAAACATGGAAGACTGGATGTACACATGAATATGGAAGCAACTCCAATTTGTAAGCCATACTTCCAATCCTTTGCAACACCTTAAAGGGACCATAATATTTGGGTGATAATTTATTTTTCTTCTTTTGTTGCTTGAGGGACATCCAATTATTTATATAGTTGTAGCTTAAAAAATATTCAATTCTCCACTTCAAATTCTCTTTCATTGCTTTGTTGATCTGCTTGTTCTTTCATTGCGTTGTTTATCTGCTTGTTTTTTCTCAATAATTTCCTAATTTTTGCAATGTATTGCAATGTATAAACAGGAGGAAGGAGAGCGTCGATTCCAGCAAGAGTATTTCAACCATATTATCTTTCTTCAATCTGAACTCAGGTTGACAAATGTTTTTTTTTTTTTTAAAGAAAACATTGATAAATAGACTTTGAAAAATCAAATTTGAGGATGAAGAAATAAAAGATAATTTTACAGCAGCTCCTTATTCATTTGGGTATATTCGCTTTTTAATATTTTAAAATTAATGTCAAAAATATTAAAATAAAATTAAAAATATTATATTTTTAATAGTAAATTAATAAATGTTGTATATAATAGGGTGGTAGGGGAAGAAGGATCCTCATTGATTATGGAGGAAAAACAAAATTGTCCTATGTTTGGAATTGGGAGCTTCATCTAAATGTGTTCCAAGGTTCTCACACATGCTTAAGGTTTCTGGGATGCAGGAATTTGACTGCAGAGGTTTAATTTACCCATGGACAGGTGGGATAATGGAGAGTTGGCCCTCTGCTTCGTGGACTCGCTTGGTTTTCAGGTTGTGGTTGGTTTTCTTGTTACTCTGCTTACTTCGTGTTTGTTGAGTTTTGGGTGCTTAAAGCTTCAGAACCTGGTTTCATTTCTGTTCTGATTGTTTGGTTGCGGGTGTTGTTCCTCCGAGCAATGGTTGCATGGATATTGGTCATATTTCTCTAAGCTTTGTGTTGACTTTCATCAAGAACTTTTATGTTCAGGGACTATGGGCCTGCCAAATTGCAAATATTCCTTTTTTTTAAAGTTTTCTGGGTTTGATTTATACATCATTTGCAAGAACTTAGGCTCACGGCATATGAAGAAATGACTCAAATAAACAAAACATCCATTTTCTCTTTCACTTTTAAAATTCATGATTATGAACAAGAATGTATTTTTCAAATTGGAGCTATTATGAATACTATGGGTCAGGTTAAACATCAACTTGCCTTTCTTAAAGAAGAATGCAATATAATAAAGAACTTGGTAGAAAATTTGCACAAAGATGTTCACTTTGGAGCATCTAATAACTGGTTGTCTGTAATCTCAGATCAAGAGGAACAAAAGGAAGATACACTGCACCAGCTCATTGAAGATATGGAGATCAGAAATCAGGAACATAGACCTAGAAGAAACCATAAGCTATCTTATTTTTCACTAGTTTATGTTTTCTAAAGTTATCAATATTTTAAACATCTTTTATAGAATATATTGAAAGAGCAAGAATTGAAAAATTTTACCAATAAATATAAGTAAACTCTGTATTTTATTTTATAGTTGTACAAACAGTTCATTTTTTTTTATTTGTTAAAAAACAGTTATACATATTAAAATATATAAAGCTTGTAGAACCAAAATAAATTTAAAAAAAAATGATTGGTTCTTAGTTGTTCCTCAGAATTTCATAATTATTAGCCCAACTACATTGACTTGCTAGGTGATCTGTTTTTTTAAATTACAGTGACTTTCTTTTGTTTTTGAGGAGTGAGGGTATATTTATCATAAGATTTATAGCCATATTTTTGCGGTGTATGCTCTATGTATCATGCAGAGTGAAAAATTGTATTTAATGTGTCTGCTTATAGGTATTATGCATATTTTAAAATTTAAAATGGAAATGAAATTAAAAAGTAAAAACTCCAGATACAAAGGTTTAGAATAATGGAAATAGGAGAGAGCTTTCTTCCTGGGTCTAATTGAACTGTGAGCAAATCTTCATCTTTACTCAATTTATGGAATTCCATACAATAAATTTCATCCAGTTATTATCATTTTAAAAATTCAAAAATTATTAAAATAAAAAATAAATATATTATATTCTTTAATAATACTATTTTAAAATTTTTAAAACTTCCATTAAAATTGAATGGAAATCAATAAAAAAAATACAACTCCTCACATCTAAATTATTTGCATAACCACACCTCAGAGAGCAAAACTTGTAAATGCCTCAGCATAAGGCATAATACAATGGAGACATAAATGAGAGCACAATTTTTGGGACAGACCATGTCTGAACAGGGTATTTTTTGTTTAAAGAATTTGTCCACTACCAAGTTTCTATGCCAATTCATTCAATCCCAATATCTGCTACAATTAATAATGTAACAAGCAATGGACACACCCAGAGTGCCTGACAAACAGAGATAGATACATTCCACTATTTATTGAAGCTCAACAACCCTAAATACCATATTTATGCAAAATTCATACATCTAAAACCTCCTAGCAAGGTGTGCAGAAGAAGACAGTGAAATTAAGACTCGAAAGAAAGCGAGGATTTCAGCAAAGTAAATGGCTGGATGTGTTGGAGATAAGGACAGGGAACACAAGCACATGAACGGATCCATACCTACGTTGTTCAATGAGAGCTGGCAAGTTGATTTCTATATGCTCTGGATCCATACCTTTCCCGTCCTCGTTGTCCTCTAAGACTCTGTGGATTTTTCTTCCTGTCATTTCTTGATCTTCCTCCTAAACATCCTCAGTACTTAGATCAACTTCATGGCTACTTCTTGTTCTTTTTTTTTTGGTCTTTTCTTGTCCTCTGAATTAGGCAGGACCTTTGCACTATCATCCTAGTTGGTCTTTGAGGTTTCCCCATCTTGGATTTGCTCCCCATCTACTTTTTCGCTTGGAAGATGTTACTTATGTTGGATTTTGGTGGTCTAGAAGGGGTATTAACTTTTACTGCCGAATTTTCTTTTTGCAAGGACTTTGGCGAAACCTTCTTCATCAGTGGTCGCCTTTGTTCTAGCTAGGTTTGGCCTGATATTTAGTGGAAAATATCTGAAGAGATGTCTATGCTATATCCATTCCTCTTCTTGGAAGCTGATAATTATGGATTCTAGCAGGGCCCTACCACATTCATGTAAACACAAAGTTGGGCCTATGAAGTGTATCTTCCTATCCTTGTGACTTTGGATATCTTGATGAATGAACCCAATTGCTTACCAATGCCCTCAAACATTTCCTTCTCCCATAATTTGTGGGGGAGAGAGTATAGCCTAATACATTAGAGCCTAAGTGAAATCTTCCTTCTCCATGCTTACTTGCTTTGTCCAAAATTTTAGGTGTAACTCAACATAATTAAAAAAATAAGAGTTTTTTTCAAATATTGATTACCTATCTTCTACACAAGAAAAAAAAATCTTTGTGAAGAAACTTTTAGATCCCAATTTTAGATCTACTTAGCCTTTGGGTCTCCATCCAAAATGAATCAAACTCATAAGTGCTTTCTCTGATGACCATATGCTCACAAAATTCCCTATCACAACATGGTCTTTCATATACTGTATGTAATTATCTATATTAACCAAAATAACCACATACCTAGGTTTTTTTACCTATGTTAACCAAAGTAACCTCATACCTAGGTGTTTTTTACCTATGTTAACCAAAGTAACCTCATACTTACGGTTTTTTTCAGTTTGGGTAAAGAACCACTATGTTGGTTAATCTTTTGAAATTTGCCAGCCTTCTCTTCTATCTGGCCCCACCCATTTCTACATTTGAAATATCCACCTGTGTCTGGCCTGTGACAAAATCCTTCAATTTCTACATTAGAAATATCCATTTGTGTCTGGCCTGTGACAAAATCTTTCAATGTTTTCCTGCTTGGAGCAGATTGAGGTTCTGTCATTTTTAAGTGGATAGGTGTATACCTATTTTCAATGTTTTCCTGCTTGGAGCAGATTGAGGTTCTGTCATTTTTAAGTGGATAGGTGTATACCTATTGGAAATTGCCAGAATTAATAAGGTTTTAATAATAAATTGGTTTTTAATGGACAAGATTTATATCTTCAAAATTCAAAGCTATAATTTCAAGCATTAACTTCTTTGCATGACCAAAATGTTCGTTTATCATTAAAAAAGTAATTAAACTGATTAACATAACAATGACAATTAACTTTAAATTTATGTGTTTTATGTGTTTTACTGTGTTTAAATTTAAATGTTTTACTGTGATTTGATTTGATTTGTGTTTAAATTTAAATGTTTTACTCTGATTTGATTTGGTTTTACTGTGTTTCACTCTGTTTATACTTTGTTTATTTACATTTCTTTACTCAAAAGTCGACAGCTTCTTTTAACCAGGTGTCGATGAGTGGGGTGCCATGGGTGAATCGAGCACCGCTCCCCGCTCCACCTTACCAACTATGCATTTTTCCTTTGCTGAGTTTTTAGGTTCAGTGCCGCTGATTATAACGCATCATTTACTGCGTGTTGCTGATTATAACACATCCTTTATTGCCTGCCACACCATTTCTATTGACTGTAGCCTTACTACTTCCACTGCAAGTTTTATATATCTACATGGAAATGGAAGTTTATGTCAACAACTGTGCATATTGTATTTCAGTCTGCAGATTTTAAGCAATGGCAATATATAACAATGGTCGTATTGGCGAAGATTACGAAATAGCCTTTTGTATAGTCCGTAAGACCCAACTCAACTACTGTTGACAGTAGTTGACACGCTATGTTGCATTGGTTTTCGGGACGGGGAACGGCGGGGACGGGGGACGCGTCCCCGGAACGGCTAGAGCGTACCCTCAAATTTTTCACGGGACGGTCGGTTGGGGACGGAAAAAATATATATATATATATATATATATATATATATATATATATATATATTAAAAAATATTAAAATTCACCATAAACATTTGTAGTTGCTTCAAGCTTGTAAGCATAACAAGCTATACTATACAGTATTATGCACAACCTTTACACTTGCCAATACTGAAAAAGTTCGAGCAATTTAAAAAAGAGCCAAGTGACATTTCATTATTGACTATTAGACAAGAGCAAAATGCAGTTTAGCTTTAGGAAACTTAAGTG
>JASDQU010378653.1:0-11354 GCA_032191745.1 Picea mariana | reverse complement strand
GTGGAGAGTTCAGTCCAAAGGACCAGACTTTTTAGAACTGCTTGCAAGACCAAGGACAGGGTATGCAAGGTCATCGTAGATAGTGGTAGCATGAATAATCTCGTTTCTACAGAGATGGTAGAGAATCTAGAGCTGGAGACGACTGATCATCCAAGCCCATACAGAGTTTCGTGGCTACAGAAAGGACACCAAGTAACTGTCACAAAACAATGTTTGGTTGAATTCAAGATAGGAGGATATAATGATAAGATCTTGTGTGATGTCATTCCTATGGATGTTTGTCATCTATTGCTAAGTAGACCATGGAAATATGACAGAAATGTGATTCATGATGGGTGAATGAACATATACACCCTAGAGAAGAATGGGAGGACATACATGTTGCTTCTGATTAAGGATAAGGAGGTGAAACTGGAGATAAGAAACACAGTGCTTCTCATGAGTGGGAAGGAACTTCTTATAGAGGTTAATAAGAAGGAGGATCCACAGTTCATTGTGGTCAGAAAGCTGAAGATTTTTCTGACTAGCACAAGAGTGGATGATTTACCAGAAGAAGTTCAGGAACTGCTAGAAGAGTTTGCTGACATAGTAGTGGACAAATTACCTCGTTCGTTGCCATCGATTAGAAGTGTGAGTCATCACATTGATCTCATACTAGGAGCTAGTTTTCTGAAAAAATCCACATACAGATTGACGCTGCAAGAGAATGAAGAGGTTAAAAGACAAGTCCAGGATTTGTTGGACAAAGGTTTAGTCAGAGAAAGCTTGAGTCCATGTGTTGTTCCAACAGTACTCAGTCCGAAGAAAGACGGAGGCTGGAGGATGTGTACTGACTCAAGGGTGATTAACAAGATAACCATCAGGTACAGATTTCCATTGCCGAGGATGGATGATCTGATGGATTACTTGAGCAGAGCAANATAGTGGATGAACTACCTCGTTCGTTGCCACCGATCCAAAGTGTGAGTCATCACATAGACCTCATACCAGGAGCCAATTTTCCAAACAAAGTTGCGTACAAATTGACACCGCAGGAGAATGAAGAGGTTAAGAAGCAAGTCCAGGAGTTATTGGACAAAGGATTAGTCAGAGAAAGCTTGAGTCCATGTGTTGTTCCAACAATACTCAGTTCGAAGAAAGACGGAGGCCGGAGGATGTGTACTAACTCGAGGGAGATCAACAAGATAACCCTCAGGTACAAATTTCCATTGCCGAGGATGGATGATCTAATGGACTGCTTGAGCAGAGCCAAATAGTTTTCAAAGATTGATTTAAAAAGTGGATATCACCAGATTCGCATGAGAGAAGGTGATGAGTGGAAAACAACATTCAAGACAAACGAGGGTTTGTACGAATGGCTTGTTATGCCGTTTGGCTTAAAAAATGCACCGAGTACCTTCATGAGGCTGATGAACGAAGTCCTGAAGGAGTTCATCGGGAAATTTGTCATTGTATATTTGGATGGCATACTGGTTTTTAGTAAAACAACAGCAGAGCATCTGAAGCATTTGGCTATAGTGATGCAAAAACTACAAAAGAAGAAGTTGTTGATTAACATGAAGAAGTCCTCATTCATGAAGATAGAACTCATTTATTTTGGGTTTTTTATTTCAACAAATGAGTTGAGGATGGACCCAGATAAGGTGGAAGTGATCAAGAATTGTCCATCACCGAGAAATATCTTTGAGGTGAGATGTTTTCACAGATTGTCTAGTTTCTACCGAAAGTTCATTAGGAATTTCAGTGGAATTAGCGCAGCGATGATGGATACAGTGAAGAAGTGGCATAAGTCTTTTCACTGGACTAATGAGGTTGAGAAGAGATTCAAATCGTTGAAGAGGAAGATTACGGAACAACCAGTTTTGGTGTTGCCGGATTTCTAGAAAACATTTCAGGTGAAATGCGATGCAAGCGGATTTGCGATCGGAGCAGTCTTAAGTCAAGAAGACAAGCCAATTGCATACTTCAACGAAAATATGAATGAGGCAAAATTGAAGTACTCCATGTATGATAAGGATTTCTATGCTATCATACAGGCATTAAAGAAATGGTGGCATTACTTGATCCCAAAAGAATTTGTGTTGTACAGTGACAATCATGCATTGCAGTTAGTGACTCAATAGGAGAAGTTGAATCAGAAACATGTCAAATGGTTTGAGTATATGCAGAATTTCACATTTGTGATTAAACATATTTCTAGTACTGCTAACAAAGTTGTTGATGCTTTGAGCAGGAAGTGCTTGCTATTGCAGGAGTTCAAGGTCAAAATGTTGGGTTTTGATGACCTCAAGGATGTGTACGCTGATGATCCAGAATTCAAGGACGCATATGAAGCAGCTGAGAATCCAGTTCTCATGGATAGAAGTCAGTGGGCCAAGTACATGATCCAGGATGGATTGATGTTCAGAGGCAATCAGCCGTGTATTCCAAATTGCTCCATGAGGGAGAATCTGTTGAAGGAGAAACATAGTGGAGGATTGGCCGAACATTTCGGTCATGACAAGACATTCGAAAAACTGAGCGAGTCATACTTTTTTCCAGGGATGCAATCAGAGGTCAAGATATTTGTGGACAGATGCAGAATTTGCCAGCATTCAAAGGGGAGGAAGAAGAATGCAGGTTTCTATCAACCATTTCCCATACCATAAAGGTCGTGGGATGCGATTAGCATGGATTTCATATTGGGGTTGCCGAGAACACAAAGAGGTTTTGATTCAATATTTGTGGTGGTGGATGGATTTTCCAACATGGCACACTTCATTCCATGTTAGAAGACCAGCGATGTGACTCACATTTCAAACCTGTTCTTCAAAGAGGTCATTCGACTTCATGGGTTGCCGAGAAGCATAGTTTCGGATCGAGACACAAAATTCATAGGGAATTTCTGGAGAACCTTATGGAATAAGCTGGGAACTAACTTGGCATTTAGTTTGGCTTAACATCCTCAGATGGATGGATAGACAGAAGTGGTAAACAAAAGTCTGGGAGACTTGCTGAGAAGCTTGGTGACAGAGCACCATAGCAGTTGGGACAATGTATTGCCGTAGGTAGAGTTTGCATAAAACGACTCAGTGAACATAAGCACTGGAAAAATTCCATTTCATATTTTTTATGGCATGCAGCTGAGAGAAATTTATGAACTGAGAGATTCAGAACAGACTGCGACTAGGAGTGCTAGTGCAGAAGATTTCACAGAAGCGATGAAAGAACTTCACAGCCAGGTGAAGGAGTGACTACAGAATTCAAGTCAGGAGTATAAGCGCAAAGCCGATCAGCATAGGAGACAACTTCAGTTTGAGGTTGGTGACTTAGTTCTGGAACATTTGAGAAAGGAAATTTTCCCGAGGGGAACATATAATAAGTTGAAGATGAAGAAAATCGGGCCATGCAAGGTCTTGAGAAAATTTGGGACAAATGCTTATGAGATTGAATTACCCGATGAGATCGGAATTTCTCCGATATTCAATATCTTAGATTTGTACCCATATAGAGATGGAGGAGCATAAACTAGAGGTGAGAAACCAATGATCCAGTGGAAAAAACAGATGCCAGTAGCAGAGAAACCACAGATGGAATGCATACTGGACAAAAGAATAAGCAAGAGGACCAGGCAAAAACAATATTTTGAGTATCTGGTTAAGTGGAAGAACCATCCAGTTGAAGATGCCAGCTGGGAGAGTGAGGCAGAGATTCTCAAGCATGGATAGACCATGCAGGAGCTCATGGATAGGAGTCCATGAAATTTTTTCAAGCAAGGGAGTATGATGCAGGAGCATCTCCCACGTCAAGCGAGCCAGAGCGAAATGCAAGTGGATAGCTCGATAAGCCAGTACAAATTTTGAAATTGCCTTGGAAGTTGTTGCACAATATTAAATGAAGTCATTTAAGAAGAGGCACACTTGTATATTGTAAAGGGACCTTGAGCAGATAACTCTCTTCCTTAGTAGATAGATGGCATTTAAGATAGTTAATGCAGTTAGATAGAAATTAATTCTAGATTAGATAGTTTCTAGAGCGCAGGAGGGAAACAAGATATAGACACCCTCATTGTGCATTTGTAACATTATTAGAGATTATCCAGGAAGAGCAAGAGCATGCAAAGAGTTGTTTGAGAACACCCATGTACAGATATTTGAATTAATAGAAGAAGCTTTGATTCAAATTCATGGTTTTGTGTCTGTTCTCTATGTATTGATGTTGATATGCTCATGAATGTTTTCTTCCTGTTATGCATTTGCTTTGATATGTTGTGTATATGATTTCATGTTTGAATTGAAGTATGAGAGGAAGAAGGAATGAGTTTCAATTGTTTCTCTATTTGAGCCAGAGGATTCCTGCAAGGATTTCATTGACAGAGGGTTCAGGTAGAGATAGATTTTGTTCTCATTCATCCCAAAGGTGTAGTTGGGCATAGGAGCCATGCAAGGAGTGCGCAGGCCAAGGAAAGCCTTAGGGTAGTGAACCTGAGAAAAGCATTTAGAGACTACTGCTGCAGGCATGTGCAGAGTCGAAGACTTCAACACTTAGACGTGACTGAAGGTTTTCCGCAAGGAGTGCGAGGAAGGAGTTTCTTTCTGAGAACTTAAAGCCGTGGGAAAAGCTCAGGAAGCATAATCCTTTATGTTTGTTGAAGGACGACGCAGAAAAGTGGTGCCTTGAAAGTTCAAGAAGCGTTGTAAGTTTTCGAGGAGGCGGACGAGTTTCGTGGAGCTACACTTGGTCATTTCGCAGAATTCATCAGAAAGGAACAGACGGTCAGAATCCTCCGAGGAGAATTCGTGACACCCCGTGGGTCGTCAGATCTCACAAAGGTGCAAGGGAGATACAAAAGTGTATTCCTGAAGGTTTAAGCTCAGGATAGATAGAGCCGTGGATCCAAGCCAGCCAAGACTGTTGGATTATTGCGAAAATGCCTATCGGGATTTTGTGGAAGAAGAGTCGAAGATTTGGTAATGGGAATTACGATATTGCGATACGCTATATCCTGACAGTTACGAAAAATGTGGGGCCAGAGTGGAGTTGGTGATGTGGACAGGTGGTACAAGCTATCAGGGTTTCGTGGCGAGAAGTCCCGATACCATAGCATCAGGATTCGCGAAATCGTGAACCCTGAAATCCCGACGAGGTGACAGGACCGTTGAAAAGTCAAAGCAGCGAGCTCATCAGAGTTTCGACATATCGAGTATCGGGAGTCGGTAAAGAAAGTTGCTCGACATCACGAGTGTCGATATCGCGATAGGGAAAGTTACAATAAGAAAAGGTCAGCGTTGACTAGTTATCGGGTTTCGGCAAATCCGAGAGTGCAGCGCTTGACATTGAATTCATGAGGTCGCGAGTTCCGATCTCCCGACGAGTAAAGAGAGGGGGATCCCACGAAAGTTCTGTGGGTGTAGATTTCCTGATAGGGAAATAGAAGAGCTATTCAAGAGTTCTTCAGGCCGCGATAAGGGAAAAGATCCTGTGTGCACGTGGACCTTCCGACCTGCAGGTGGTGAAGGGGTTGTGACGCTGTCAGTATGGGAGCCTTGGCCTCCCCCTTTACATGTTGATTAGAACCATGCCAATGAGTCTTAGTTAAGCTCTTTTTCGACTCGTTACCAAAAATAGAAAAGCTTGCCGAGTGAGCTTGTCGTTTTCACACTCATAAATTGGATTTGAAAAGACATCTACTTGGCACAAGTTTACCCCTTTTTCACACCAAGTAGACTAGAAGACATAAAAAAGGACATTTTTTGGCGTTAAGTTGTGATTGCATATCATGCCCCTTCTTGCAGCATTGAGCCTATAGCCGATTCTTGCTTTGAGTTGTAAACCATTTGCCTCAGCAGTTTTACATCCTCAATCAAGTAGAGCCTTGTTTATATCCTTCGCAATTTGACACCCTATACCTAGGAGGGAACATCTCCCGAGTGTCCATCTCCCGCATGCACTTCCCTGCATTGAGCATAGGTACGTTCCACTGCTGGAACTAGTTTTTCTTACTTGTGACACTCGTTTCCTCCTCTATATCATAACATTCGTTTGTTATGAAAAAACAAAAAAAGATGAGCAGGAAGGAAGTACTATTATATTTGGCAGCAGTCGTGTCGCCTTTGAACAAAGCACAAAGTTATTTGAGTCCATTCATCATAATTTTGGGATTAGCATGACCTTAGGAAGATGAACTCATTACAAAGCCTTCTCTACCAATTGGTTACTCTTCCAATCCCTACAAAGAACTTCATTGATGCCTCCTACATCTCATGGTTTTATCTTTGGGTCTATGCTTCCAGAGTTCACCATATGTCTCATGCTCTTGTTCAAAGGAAGTCTATCAACCTATGTCGACCACTCCTTAGAACTCTTGACTTTGCATGTCGGCCATACCCTCAGTTTGTCTTAGAATCACATGATACTTTGGTCCTATCATGCACCCTGGCCCTACTCTCATCATTGGTAGGTAACCTTGAACCCAACAGTCGACATTTCATTGTTGGTTGTTGACTAGGTGGTTTCCCATGTGTTCGACGACAAGACATGTATTCACACATTGTGATTCATGTCGTGTCTTGGATGCCATTAGCCTTATTGGTGGTTTCATCACCTTTGTCAGCAGTTTTCATCATTGGATTCTATTCAAAGGGTCTTTTTCGTGTATCGCTTGCACTTGGCACATGCAAAAGACGCACAGGGTCATTGGTTCATGAACTTGTTCTTCATCCAATTCCCACAAAATCATAAAGCTCCTCCTTTGTACCTCATGTTGACTGACGAGAGATGCCTTAATTCTCTCCTTTCAGTGGGTCTCTTTCCATTGACATCAGCCCATTATCTGAAAATGAGATCTAGAGTATTATGAGTACCTTGAGGTTTGCAGTATTTAGTGGCAGGCTCTCTCACCATCGACAGTTGGGAATACATCAATGCCTCATGATCGATGGATTCTTCAGGTGTTCGACATTGACTCCTCTATTCACACTTGTAAGAATGTACTCGATGCCTTGATACCTACTTTCATTATCGATAGGTTGTCTCGTGTTTGTTAACTGTATACATCAATGACCAGTAATCAAGCGATGTCTCATTATGTTCGACCTCAACTCCTTTATTCACATGATGTAAACTTTCACCTTTGGAAGATTGTGTAGAAGACTTGAAGACATCATTATGTGGCCACAACTTTACTGAGCTGTTGCTTCCTTTTCATTGGACCGGTACTTATACGACTTCAATGATCATGGGAGATCAGATTGTACTCCATGGTATACAAACATCTTCATATTGGTTTTGAGACTATTTTTACTAGGCCTTGTTCATGACTATGACAGCTATTGGCACATAACCACATTTGTATTTGCCTATTTTATGGCCACAGACACTTGTTTGGTATTTTTTCACATGGATCTGCAGTGTATTCTTGGCAGCCATGTATGCAAAGTTAGTACAGAATGTAATGAGCAATTGAGTTCATCCAGATGGTTCTCTACCACTCCACTTTTGGGTTATTTATAATGTATTTCAGCCATTGCAGATACTCCTCTGACCTCACACAGTAGGGGGCATCTGTTAGAACAAGATTTGCCTCACCCTATGCAATATTTCAAAGAGGGCCTTACTCCATTTCCCTATGCAGACTCACTTTCCCTGATTATTGAATCTAGAGACAAAAATAAATATTTTTCCACTTGTACACACCTTGCAAGTTATATAGCATGCATATACGATGGCTACTCCACTACAACCCGTGTACATAGGGATTTGTGCCATAAAATCAAAAATAAATGTCGGGTTTCCATGTCACGACAGAAGATCTATGATCCTTGGCCTTCCATATACTAGAAATTTTCCAACTTGGCCCTTCAATTGCATTTTGAAGGCTATAAAGAAGCCAATTCCAAGCTATGGAAGAAGAAGAGATAATTCAATTTTGAGAGAAAAGTTACTCTGGAGAAATTATTACTTCATTATTGAGTCTGCATCCTTTTGTCCTTTAAGTCTAAACACATTGTTCAACCCCCAATCTCTTCCCTTATTGATCGAGAACCTCTATATATTCCTTATAGGAGCTTGCCTTTGGTGGAGGATTGAAGTGGTGGAGGCCCAGTTGGAAGGAACTCAGTTTCTTGGTTCTGAACTGTGCCGATATGGAAGTATGTAATGTTTTCACTTCTGTTGATCATTTATTAATAGAAATACTCCTTTTTCGTCCTATTGATATCTTGCAAATATATGTATTATGATCTATGGGCTTGTTTGTTTTGTATATTAATGGATTATGCTATCTAATGTGCTAACCTGTTATATTATCACTATATGCTTGCTTTGCTTGTTTGTTGAGAACTTGTTGCAGGTATAGAGTTTTGGGTCAAAGTGCTCAACGATGGACATCATCAAATGTTTGGACGAGGTATGCCTCTTTATTACCTCCTTTGCACATTAATTTATATAACATATGTTGGAATTGAGTTGATTTCTATAGTCACTCTTGTTTGTTGTGGTTCACCCTATCCATAGAGATATTTTCCTCCTAACATCTGTGCCACTATAATTTCGAGGGTGCAAGATTTATCATTAAATATTGCATAATTTTGAGCTAACCAAGTTCTCCAATTGATCAAAAATGATATAACTTTGATATTATGGTTTTGTAGATTTGAAAACCACTCCTGCCAATCTTCTTCAATGTTTGGCCCTTTCCATCTACAAGCCTGATTTAAAGCACATGCACATTCCTCCCAAATCAGATGAATGAAAGGGCACATTGTTGGATTACTAAGAGGGGGGGTGAATCAGTAATAGAGCAATTTGTTCCTTTTTAACCAAATAATCCAATTGTTATGTCAATGTAGAATTATAATCCAATAATGAGCAATGGACAAATGAACAATCATACACATACACAGTACACCAATGTTTTATGTGGAAACCCAAAGCAGGAGAAAACCACATAATGCTTTTTCTTATATATCTTGAAGAATTACATTCATTGGAAGCACCAAATTCCTTTGTTTTTTAGCTACAAATGGAAGGAAGCTCCAACCCCCTAGTTTCTTAGGCTACAATCTGAAGGAAGCTCCAACTGCCCAATTCTCTGGCTACAACCAGAAGGAGGCCACAACCCCCTATGTTCTCCAGCTACAATCGGAAGGTGGCTACAACCACTTGTCCTTGCCCCATCCAACTGCCTTGAAGTAGAAGTAGAATGATGGAACCAATGTCACACTATCATTGTGATATATACCACTGTAAACATGTACCAATAAATCTGAACCATACATCAACCATGCATCAACCTGTACCTCAACCTGTAATCAACCTGTACAATAAACAAGTGCATCAACCATGCACTAACCTGTAATTAACCTTTACCATAAACAAGTGCATCCAACCATGTACCAAGTATGTACCAATCATGTTTAAACTACTCATCAACTATAACTCATCAATATGTACCAACATCATCAACTATACACCTCATGTATGTGCCAACTCATCAATTACTTGTCTCAACTATGTACTCAACATATACCTTAACCAAAATCCCTCATCAATTTCATCATCCAAATCTGATTTGTAGCTCTGTAATAGACCTGGTGTATATGATCACATTCCTACAAACCTTCCTTGAATTTAACAACAAGAGACTAGCATTTTCATCAAACTTTTCTTTAGTCTCACATGCCTAGTTTTGGATTAGTCAACAACCCTAACTTGAAGTAATCATAACTTTGTACTTTTAATGTATAAAAATATGAAAATGATACACATTGTTCTTTAGTGTGTTTTATGCAATTCCTCCAAGCTTCACTACTTGGAACCTCTCAGAAAATGAGTTATAAAAAAAATGGCATACCTTGCTGAATTATGGCTTATTCTAGAGAGTGACCTTGTAGAGCATGCCCCACATGAAATATTAGTTGAATTGATCTAAAAAGGTTACATAGAATACTACATACTGTAACCCAAGCAAAAAATTTTGTCTCATTGAATTTGGATCTGTTATGAAGAAGTTATGATGTTTTTACCTGAAACACCTGTTTTTGACTAGTTTCAGGACTAGCCACAAACCCTATTTTCCATGGAGTGTAACTCCAAAAATACAACGACCCACAACCTAAATTTTTTACCACAGATACTTGGATATGTTTTCTCAATGGAATAGAAATTTCATGGTTTGAATCATTATAGAAAACAAGTTATAATGAAAATGGTGAGATGACCTGTAAATAACATACCTTAGAAAGCACCATCAAAAGAATTTATCCTTCCTAGAATTTCGGCCTTCTTTTCTTCACCTTACCTAAGAATTTATGCTTAGATATCCTTGTTTACCTTAGACACCTATATATATTCAATATGCTCAAGTGTGTCTTAAAGGAGAGAGCCTTGCCTCTTATTTATACTCTCCAAGTAGCTTCCTTAAAAACATCTTCTAGGTCACTTGGCCCCACTTTCCTTATTTTAGGGTTAACCCACTTCTAATTTGATCCATATGGATATCGGCGGCCACCCACCTTTTTCAACTGGCTCAAAACAATTTTCTGACATTTTTGGCAATTTACTATTTTTAGCAGTTTTTACTTCTGGAGCCATTTTGAGGGCCTAAATGAAGGTTTTTCGGTATCGAGCTCCTCAATGATAGCCAAAGGCATGATTGAGCCCCAAAAATGAATCTCCTCGATGATACCTTTCCAACAGGCTATCACACGCCTAAAACGAAGATCATATGCAAAAGTCATGTGGGCCCCATTTGGGTAAGCTAGTACATGAACTTCCCGGGGTCGTAACTTTGGACCACACTGCGGCAAGAAAGAGACCAAGCAGTGCCAGATTTCAAAAATATCTTCCATACCTTATGCACCAAGTTGGGTATCAAAGATTCGAAGTGACATCTGGTTCTAAAGTATTGTGGTGCTCTGCATAGATACATCGAGACCGAAATGGAATTTCTAGACATCTCATCCTTGGGCGTGGCCTACTGATATGCCATCAAAATCGAGCAGAAGCTCAAACAAAAGAAGAGGAAATTTGGGCCTAGGAACCCCTCACAAAAAAATCCAGGAAAGGGTGTCCCCAACCCATCAAAAAAAGGATAGAGCAAAGATGGACAGTATCAAGACAACCAGTACAAGCTGCAAGCAAAGAAGGACACCGAAAAGACAAAGAAAGATACCGGGAAGTGGTGGGACTTCCATAAGAGCCCTTGGCATAACACTGCTGACTGTCGCTCAAAGCAGTTGCTAGTGGTCAAAGTGAAAGCCTCTAAATCAGATGTAGATTCTGAATCCGAGATAGAACCAGAAAGGGGAAGACAAATCATTGAACCAAATGAGCCAGAATAAGGAGAGCGCCTCTTCCATTCACAGATGTGGGTA